>WBMZ01002125.1:0-78014 GCA_013400975.1 Atrichornis clamosus
CAGGCTCAAACCAAAACACACAGACATCAGGTGCACAACACAAGCTGCTTTGCTGTCCACATCAATTTCTGTTGTGCACATGGATATATACTAAATATTGTATTTATTTATTGTAGCATTAAGAAACCATGAGTTTGTGACTTCAAGAGAGCTTGGTTTATGTTTTAGTTTCTTTTTTTACTTTTTTATTTAATGAAAGAAAGTAGGAATTTGCTAAAATCTGTGTATTTTTGCTTTTCTAATTAAACCTATTCCTGTCCACACAAGCAGTAAAGGAGTAAATGAGATTATTGCATCAGTTAGATATTATTAAGAAAAATCTCTGATGTATTATTGACAGTCTACGAGGTCTTGGAACTTATGAATTCTTAAATTAGTTTTAGTTATTAGACAAGGTGATGAAGCAAACATTCCATAATATACATACAGTCATTGGAGAGCAGATTCAGCATAAAAACTTGGATTAGAAACATTGCAATGACTGTTTCATCGAAAAACTTTTAGGAGTGTGCCTGAACATAAGGATCACATAGATTTGTATATATCTGTAGTCAAATCTTCTTATATCTACCTTTTTATATAGAAACCTTATATAAAAGTAAATTTACAGTCTGTTTCAAAATACTGTAAACGCTAAATCTCTCCTTTCTAATTTTTGTGGCTCCCATCTACTGTAAACATGTATATACACGGTTGAACAAGACTATTGGGTGCCCAGAAACTTTATTGGGTTGTAAGCTGTATAGAAATTTAATGAGTCTCTTTGTAATCATCATAGTAATTTAAGCAGGTTTTAATGTGTTACATGTTCTCGCTGCCCAACTCTTGGTAATGGAACTATGAGTCTTATGTAATTTCAGTCTCTCTGTAGACAATGGAAAACCAGAATCTCTTCCATGATCTAAAGAGAAACACTTCTTAATTCAGGTTCCTAGTTCAGGATGATAAGATGTGTCCTCCCCGCTTCCCCAAGGTGAAAGATTCTTCTAATACCTGAAAGAAAGAGTAACAAGTTTAGAGATGATACATAGAGAGACAGGAGCAGTTAGAGAGCTAATAAGGCTGTTTTCATTATTGATTTCTCTTACTGGTGCTGTTCATAAATCATTGCCATTTTAAATTTTTAAACAAGTCTGTTGTTAAGAAAACAGAGGTGCATGTCAAGGTAAATTCTTGCCACTAAGAAAGAGGCAAGGGTATGTAAGAGCAGCAGCTGATTTTCTGTCCAAAATACAGATCCCAGTGTCTGTAAAGGCTTGGTCTCATTTTCACAACAGCAGCAATTTCAACAAAAATGAGGAAAAAAAAACCCCAACAGTAACACTAATAGGAGAATCAATAGCACGGGATTTTATGATCTGACAGAACTTTGAACAGAGGGTAACTGAACACATATTTGTGAGGTTGTAAACATTTCAGAGAATGACTTTACTCTGTGCCTGACAACAGACCAGTACTTTAAAACAACAGTTTTGTAGCAGAAAATACAGTATAGGATAAGATTTACCTTCTAGAATTTACTGAAATACCAGAAGTGGGGATTAACATCCTAACTATATGCCACAGCTTTCAGTGATTTGATTTTAGTCCATTCTAAACTGTATTAGTGGTAGCACTGTACTACATTAAAAGTTCACCTGAATGAAAACCCAGTACCTGGCAAGCCACAAGCTTCTTCATGTTTTGTGCTACCACCAGGACCAGTCCTCCTCCCCTTGGTGCTGTGGTTTCTCCCCCAGAATTTTTCCAGGTAAATGAAAAACCTGTGCACATGAAACTGCTTCAGCATACAAAGTCAAGAAACACTATTTTTTTTTTTCTGGACTGTTTTCCTTCCACTTTACAATAGTCAATGTTGGTCTCATCAGCTGTTTATGTTCAATTCCATCTTAGAGTTTGTTAAAGGAGGACAGTAATTGCTTTGTGACAATGAATACTTAAGTGGCTTCATAAAGTTATAGAGACATTTCTTCTTTTCTCATGAAACCTGTACCAAAAGTTTCCTTGCAGAATAGCAGACCTGGAGACTGGAAAAGTGCTGGCACATACCATGCTGTGATGCCATTTTTCTTATTTAGTCATCTGCTACTGGCCACTGTGGGAAGGAAAGTGGGCTTGATGAGCTTCTGATGTGACTCAGTACAGCCATTTCTGTGGTTCCTTTATAGCTTCAGAAAACATGTCAAGTATAGTATGAAATCTTTCATGAGATAAAAGAAAGTCCAGAAATATATAATAAAATTCTGCAGAAAAAATGCCAGCAATTTCTTCCCACTCTACTTCTTCAGAACCTTGTGCCTATTCAAAATGCGAAATACTTAAACCTTACGGAGCTCAACAATGTATGCAGTACATTGGCTGTTAGTGGCAGAGTTTGTGAATTGTAGCTGCTCTTTGTTGCAAGGATCCATTTGACTAGTATTACTGAAAAGAGGAAAGAGTTAAACGTCTATAAATTGTACTTTAAAGTTAATTGTAAGTTGAAACAATAAATAGTTTAGCATCTTGAAACCTGCTATTTCTTTTTGAGAGTAACTGCAAATCTTCACTTATTTTCACTACAGATATATTAAAAGACATAAAATTGCTCTTTCAAACACAAAGATGTGTTTTAAAGTATAGATTTTAATTAATGTAAATTCATAGGTTTGTGTCCCATCAAAATGCTAGAAAATTGTAATCATTAAAGCAGCATACATTTCATAATACTTGTCTCCTAAGAGAAAATCCTGAAGTTTCTCTAAGGCAAGTATTTTTCTCAATTTGTTGAGCTTTACAAATCCCACACAGAGTCCAATAGAAGCCTTGCAATGCCAAGTTGGCAGAGGCTGCAGTATTAGCTACAAGAAGGCTTAAGAAAGAGACTGTCAACATTTCCTCCTACAGACCCTAAATAGCTATGGGACATGAACAGAGCTTTGTATAAAAATGTGCTCTTGTCCAGCAAGTAAAGAAAATCAATTCTGAATTCATGGTATGGTGTATCATGACAGTGCCTCTACTCCTCTTCACTAGGTTTTTCCTCTGCAGAATTGCAGCAGAATATAATCTCAGCCTGCCCTTTTTTAATGTTCATAATTTCAGTCAAGTAGTTTCAAGTAGAAAGACAAGGATTAACTTTTGAAAGAATAATATCTCTCCTCTCATTCTGTCTCCTCTCCTCTATCATAAACAAAGACACAGACTGAAAAAAATGCAGATAGCTAGGCACAGTGAAGTACTTTAAACTCAGACAGCACTGGATCATGATTCCACTTCATCATTTCATTTTAGGAATAATTCAAATTCAAAGTCTGTGACATGAGCAAAAATGCTGCTGCTTTTAGCCCGATGGACATAAATCCATGTATCTGTGCTGCTTTTTTTTTCCTCTTCAAGTAGTCAGATCTCTTTTTGATGAATGCCTTTGTTTTCTTCCACCTGTCCAGTAGACTGGTTGTTATATATTGTCATGGAACATCATCTCATTTTAAATAGAATTCAAGAATTTCATCTTTGAAAACAAGCCAGTACAATGTCACTGTGCAAGATTAGACATTCAATCTTTTCCCATGACAACTCCCAGTGAAATAGATATTCACAAGACATTATTTTGTTAATTTCTTACATTCTATAAAATACAACAACTACTTGAGAGTAAACAGAGTACTTATGAAATGAAACCTCAAATATTATTTGGTAGTTGCTCAACTATTACATGAAACATAGAGAACAAGTAAACTGGGACTGATATTTTTTTGGCTGTGTGTAAGAGCACATATTTGAACAATATTAGTCTCCTTCTGCTGTAGTATTTCAACTACCATGCAAGAAAAAATGTTTAATTTCTAGCAGAAAACTTTTCTCTTTTTCTTTTGTTCTTCACACTACAGAGGAAGATCTCTTACAAGTTCTATCTCGATATGGAAGTACTTATTTTAGGTGCTGGTACTTCTTACCAAATTATCTAAATTTTGTGTCAAAACCAAAGATATTTAGCTAGGAATACATCATTTAGATTTGTATCAAATTAATTTTAACATGGTTTGTATGCTTCTACTCATTAGAGTAAAGCTTTTTTTTTCTTTAGAACGTATTTATTCCATGAAATGTTAGTGATATATTGCAGCAAAACAACTTCTCTGAAACTGAGCTTCTCTAATGAACTTCTGATGTGGTATTTCAAAATTAAGGGGTTTCTTAGACTTAACATGGTAAATCAAATTTCTCTCTTCATGAGGAAAAAAAAGGCACTGGGGAGTCTACTTTTGACATTTCAGACTCTAAATGTCTGTGTTTTGTAGGACTTCTGAAGATAAATAGAAGAATTCTTTTTCTGCCTCTCAAAAGAGTAACTTTTCTCAGCTCCCCCAAAATTCAGCTATCACATTGATAATTGTCAGCATTTTTCTTTTTCCCCATACTCTGGAAATAATTTGTTTCTGGTTCTTTTTATTTTTATTTTTTCATTTCGCTTAGACTTTCATACTCGGTATTAATAGAGTTTCCAATCTGTATAATTTCACTTTTCTTTTTGACACCTCTTTGTAAACATTTCATAATCTTTACTGCATTTGAGATCAATTGGCTGGTACAGGTATTTATTCTGGTGACACTGAGTGCCTGAGGCAGGGATACCAGTCTGGAATAAATTATCTGTCTTCAGGTGTCTACACCAATACCTACAGCTCTGCCAAGTGTTCAAAATTTCATTATCATAAATGGGCACCAGCTACACTTAATGTTTAAAGAGCCATTCCTGTCCTTCTGAAGTGGTCATATTGAGTAGTAAAATGAATCTCTCGCCTCAGGCCAATGCTTGTATTGACTAGGGGTAGGATTTTCAGGTGGCCACCTACTGGCATTTGAGGTGTGCTGGGACAGCGGAGACATCCTGGTGCTGCTGTGTGACACAGAGCCTGCAGGGGCTTGCACCTCTCTGGGGGACGTCAAGGAGGGGTACCTTCCGTCTGGCAGTGTATGCATGTGCTTAGGCTGCTGAACCAGACCACCATTTAGGGTCTCCTGGCTACCCATGCAATGCTTGTTACACTGCTCAGTATTGCTACCTAATAATATCTGTTTAAAGGTATTTGACTATTTTGAGGTAGAAGTTTCTATTGGTAAAAAAGTTGATCCCTCTCCAAGTGAAAGAGGCTTGTGACTTTAGAATGAGTAGTGAGTACTTATGAGAAGCACATGCTGTAACTGTAGGTTTCTTATGTTTGAATGGGTTTATAGTCCCTTGAACTTCATGTTCAAACTGAGGGACTGACTTTATGTCAATTTAGTTTTTCTTTCAGTACAAACACTGAGGTACTTGACTAGATCTAGAATACTTTGTACTTTATTATGCCGTGTGTTTCAAAAGATAAGATGGTGAATTACTAATGAAGCCAAGTAAACGGAACAGATGCAAACTTTTCTAAGGACACTGAAAAAAATCTTATTTTATTACAGTCAGCATTGTCAGGCTGTATTGTTTAAGTTTATGTGAAGATAATAAGAACTCTTGTAAATGTTACTCCAAATAAATTTAGGATTTATAATGTTATCAGCTAAATTAATTTTTTCTAGGATGTTCATCGTCTTGAATTGCTGGATTACCGATTTGTCAATTGTGTTGTCAGAAGTTGCAAAAATATCATTTTATCAGCAGAGATGGTTTCAGTTGCATTTGCTTTCAGTTAAGAAGACCATATTATGTGTGGGTTTGTCTGTGTGGGTTTATCCCCACATGAGATTGTAAATGAAGGATGGCAGAGGATAAAAGCCATTTAGTTTTATCATTTTAAAACCAAAATAAAGCTGTCTGATGAACGACAATAAGATATCACACAACTGTCAGTGCTACTAATTAGTAGGATTTACAGGTTTTGAAGTATTCAGCAGTATGACTTGTGTTTGAGGCTAAAAAAGACTGCTAATGATCTGTGTTGTGTTACAATACAGATACTACATTGTCAAAAACTGTTATACATGTAAAGACTCATTTGTGCAAAATCTGCAAGGACAAATAAGTACATCTGCAATTCCCACATAAGTGATTATCCTCTCACTTATTTGTGCAAAAACCTTGTTGCAAATCAAAGTGTGGCTATTTTCGTATGTTTTTTTCACATGAGGTTCTTGATTAGGTTAAGAAGATTTTGTACTGATTTTGCTTTCTATTTCAAGAGAGGATGTCAAATGAAGACAAGTAAATAAAAGAGATAGAAACAGGTAGACATTCAATTTCAAAGTTCTTTGAGAATTCTCTATCTGATTTTATCTTTTACTTACTTGTTTACCAAACTTGGGTCCAGTTCTTCTCCTACTGATATTAATATCAATTTCTTAATTTATTTTGCTGGTTATGAGTTTCACATTACATTTTTCTGTTAATAACTCCCTTGAAAAATTAACTAATACCTTTTGTTTTCTACCAAAGGAGATTAGGCAAGGAATAATTACTTTTTTTTTTTAAACAGTGAACACAAACATCTTTTTCATTCCACTCAATAATAACACATAAAGTATATACATAAAACTATATATGATAATACTACATTCTTTCCTTAGAGGGAGATAATGCCGTTCAGTTCTTGGTATAGTTCTTCAGCTTTCTAATTTTCTGGAACCCAAGTGAGTCATGGGAGGCAAGCAAAAGTTAATTGAAAGATGCAATTATATATCTGGTACTTAAGCATTCAAAATAAAAATTCCACTTAAAAGGAATATATAAAGATTAGGAGAAAGTGATGGAATTCAAAGCTGTTCTAATAGAAATAAAGCGGAAAAGGAGACTCTTACTCAAGTTGAGACTTTCCTGGGAATTTACATCTCCCATAGGCAAAGAATAAAGGAGAATCAAAATTTCAGAAATGTCAGCTGTATTCAACATATCCCTCAAACTGTCATTATTGGCAAATTTTAAATATATCCACTGGTATTTTAACACCAAAATATTCTTGAGGTTTGAAATATTGATACATATCTGAGAATGTTGTTTCTCATACACAGTACTTAAGAAAGGATATCAGTATTATAAACTTCTCTGAGTCCAGGTTTGTCTATCTTTAAATTTCATAAAATTTTGGAGGAGAATAATCCAAAGACTATTCATGATGGAAAGAGGAAGAGTTGACAAGATTTTATTGCAATGTTCCAAAGTTTTGGCACTGTGTCGATTTGGGAGAATAAATGATATTTGAGAGACAAGGTTTGATACAAACTGAAGAAACTGAAAGTCCAACTGAAGCTGGGAGCTTTACTAAGGAACGTGATGAATAACATTTAGAGGGCAATGAGGACAAGCCAAGATGGCAAGCCTACAGGAATTTTGGCAAAAATCTGTGTTGCAAAACTGGAAGACTTTGGATGTAGGAAATCAATCCAGTGCAAGCTACAGGAGTCTGCATAAGAAGCTGAAAGATAAGGAAGAGAAGGAACTGACTTAGCAAAGGATTAGGCTTTAGATAGGGCCACAACTGTAATTTCTACTTGTCAATGAATTTGATGCAACTCCCTAAAAGTTCATTTGTCTATGACAACCATATTACTCTAAAATAAATAAGGACTTTTCAAATAAAGTTAGATACCTGAGAGTTAGACTATCTTTCCTTCCTCTTGCAGAATTCTCTTGATTGATTAATTCCAACCTTTGACTAAACCTGTAAAACAGTAGTTTTCTTGTTTTTGCTAGAATGAAGCAAAATAAATTTAAAAGTTCTGTATCCTAAAAGAAGAAGTAAACAGCTTTCTTCAACATAATTAGACAGCAGCAACTGCACCTTGAGTTAGGGGACATGTGAGAGTTAAAAATAAGCTGTTCAGATAGTGTACAGACAACAACGCTGAGAAATGGAGTTTAGCAGCAACAGTTGCCAGCATGAGAAAGACAGAAAATAGTTACCTTTAGAAAGAAAGATTAAACAAGACTTGATGATTTTATTAGTACTATGAATATTTATCTTTTATGGAAAGAATACCAGTCACCTACTATGCTTGCTGTTAATACCGGTACTCCTACCAATACTTACTTGGTACTTTGCTCTTGCATATGCTGCACTTAGTTCTCTAAAATCTGAACTGTATAATTTCAAGGCTGCATTTTTAAGTAGCATTTTGATGAAATATTATTCCTTAAGGTAACACAATCTTTTTCTTGGATAAACAAGGATGAGGCTTTGATTTCAAAGTAATTTCCACCACCTTCTTAGTCATCCATTGACAGAGTCACATCTTGATAGTTGCTAGTCATGTCTGTAAATACAGTCAGAATATAATGAATTATTTTGCAATGTATGTCATTTGAAAATGCATGTTCTGTTTTAAAAGATATTTCTGTATGCTTGTGTTTTCTCTGTAAATTTAGTTAATATTCTTAAGGGCAGTCGAGATATATCAATATGTGAGTGTTATACTGAACCCAGTAAGTCCTGATTGGCTGTCCTTTTATTCTTCCTTTTTTTTTTTTTTTTTTTTTTAAGATCAGTTTGGACCTGGAGCATGGAAATTTTTGTAAAACACTTATTTTGCAAAACGTTGGAAAAGTATTTATGTACTATATGTTGGCAGAAAAAGTGGCCATTTTTGAGTGAAATGAAACCAAGTATTTTAATTCCTCACAGTCTAGCTCTTGTGACTCATGTAATTTCTTTTATCCTGTCTATTTATTCCAAAGACAGTGCTTTATAACTGAGTTTGTTAAAGCCTCTAGTGATCTGCAGAGGACATTGCACTTCTGATCCCTGTTATTTATCTCAGTAGGTACTGCATTCATTCAGAGAATCCAGTATTTTTTCCTGAGGTTATTGTGATTTCTGCTGAATTCTTTGCCCTCAGATTTGCAGGAACTGAAAAACATGAAGGGTTGGGGGTTTTTTTCCTAATATACAAAGAAAGTTTTGAAGTATGATTTTTCCTCATATTACTAAATTACTGTATTGCATCCTCTCTGGTAGGCCTATTACCTAGCTTAGAAAGTTATCTTCCAGGCATCCCAGGAGTCTCCTGGATTGCCTCAGCTCACTGTGCCACTTGTCCAGCAGATGTTGGGGTGGTTGAAGTCCCCCAGTGGGACAAGACCCTGTGAGTACAAAACCTGTAGCTGGAGGAAGAAGGCTTTGGCAACAGACTCCCCTTGATCAAGCAAGCCTGTAGTGGACACCAGCAACTGATTCCACTCTGGTGCCTTGGTCTCTGACTGTCACTCATGGATTTTCAGCCTGCTCATGACTATTGCTTAGAATATTCTTCGACCCTGATGTAGAGTGCAACTTCAGTATTTCATGAGGTCTAACATACCCTTATAAAGTCTAAAGTGTATCTAGAATAAATGTATGGAAGATAAACTTTTAACACAACATTCATCAGTAAGACTCTCTTCATAGTTTTTGAAAGTGAGAAACTACATGTGGGGGAAAATAAATCTTTGGAGAAATACCCTTGAATGCAATGGAGACTTTGGGTTTTTTTTTTAATATTCCTTCAAAAATTCGGTACAATTTACTAGGTCCCAGAGTCCTGGGTCAGTTCCAGCAGTTATGCAGTTGGTCTCCTTAGCTGTCAGTATCTGCAGGGAGGAGCTGGATGCAAGCTGGTCCCCCTTCTTTCTGCTCAGGTGAGAATAGAGTGTGAGTGTGTGCAGAGAGGCCCTTAACAACTGCATATACCTAACTAAATAAATCATTCTCTTTAGTGGAATGGAGGAAAATTATAACAAACTTTTTGTAATCTTGACCCTAAATACATGGTTGGAGAAATACAGGATTATTGCCCCTGTCATAGATATTTTTCATCAGATTTTAAATGTTAGGATGATAGGCAAGCTATTGACTCTCCTTTCAAAATGCAATTTGTGTTAAATTATATATAATTGCTTGGAGTATACACTAAAATCCTTGCAAAGGAAAATTGGAGTCTTTGCTGGTTGCCCAAAAAGCATTTGCTGCTTTTGATTGCAAAGAAGTCTTGGTATCAAACAGATTGCTATGCAATTAAAATATTTATGAAGGAAATTTCATTTCATCTATCATAAAGCCTGCTTATACAAGAAAGAACTTAACTGAAATAATTTTATAGAGTGCTGTAGTTACTGATCCTGACTGTACTGATCCAGAGAATTGCTGGCTTTCAATTACTTCAGTGGGAGGTAAATGCACTCATGATTTTAAGAGCAGGGCATTTGCCAAATATCATAAATATATAAAAGAGATCCACTGTATCTGGAAGCACAAGTCTTTATTGCCAGTCACTTTACCACCTGGATTTTCTAACAGCAAACATATTCATCCATATAGGAAACTCTCTGCAGACTGCTGAAAACTCCAATAGTGACTGGGAAATATCTCCCGTGAATTGCATTATTTGTAAGTTAGTTGTCCATTCTAAGTTATTTCACTTATTTTAGAAACCCCAACTCTGTTTCCCTTGCCATTTTGGTCCTTTTTTTTTTTTTTTAAGAGGATATTGTCTGAAAATTCCATAATTAGCAGTACATATTTGTAGTTATCTGTGTGTTGTATTTTATGGTTCAGTGCACATTCGTGATCTAAGATGCATGAATAATGTTGTTGTTGTTGTTGTTGGGTTCTTTTTAGGTTCTTTTTGGATTTTTTGGGGGGGAGTTTGGTTTATATGTTTGTTTGTTTGTTTGTTTGTTGGGGTTTTTTTTTTTAGAAGCTTATTTCCATGTAATATTACAAAAGCAAAGGTTGGAAGTTAGACAAAGGAAAAGAAAAATGGAACATTTTTGGTATTTTATGGCAGGGAGTCTTGCAGTGGAATTCTAATACTGCTTGATTAACTTTTACTGGCAGCCTTATTACTGTTTTTCCTGCCTCGACTATAACAGATAATTTTCACCTTAATTAAGATACAACTTTTAGTTTGCAAATTTTTGTCATCCTACCACTCATACAGATACTAACCTTGCAGCGTTAATCCAATTTTCTAGTAGTTTTTTTGTGGGGGTTTTTTTCTTCACCTGTTATTGCTAGCAAAGCAGCAGGTATATTGTCTAGGTGTTATTTTCTAGAGTCTGAGGATGCACAGAACATTGTTAGCTTAGATCCAGACCCATCTGTTGTTCTCAGAGCTGAAGACACAGTAGAATACTGTTGCACTTGGGATTTTATTTAATAACTTCCTGGAACTAATGTAATTTTCTTTATTGATAGATTAAGGTTCAACAGTTTATAAGTATTCTAAATAATATTGGAAACTAAGAAAACATGTTCCCTGAATATGATTTTCCCAAATATTGTTTTAAATAGCTTCCTACTCAGTCAAATGAATATCTAATAAGAATGATTTACTATTTTCCTTACATATGACAATAAATAAAAGAGGAAGGGAAAGAAAAGCAGAATGAAAGGCAATTAGAACTTTTAGAAAACAAGCACGAGGCATTTTCACCTCCAAAATTCTTATTTTCAGTTTACATGTGTGGAACAGGGGAACCCTGGGTGCACCAGCTCTTCATGAAAATAGTGAGCTAGAAATAGCCTTTCTCATCTTTCCTCTTAGTTTCTAATGAATTTCTGAAACTGCAACCCCTGTTGCTCACCCTACTGTCTTTTAACAAAGATCAAAAGTAGTATGACACCATACTTGTGCGTTGTTGATTCATTAGCAGGAAATTAAGCCTTCTGTCTTCAGAATCGTTCTCTAGTTACTCAAAAAAGATGATTCCCTCAACAATGGCAAGGGTCCAATGCCTTTAAAGTAGTTACTCTTTGATGTTAATATTCATTGCCAGCAAGTTTAACAGAAAATGGACTTTAACAAGCGATTCATTTGCTATACCCTACTTTTGTATCCTATTAAAAAAAATTGCTATATCACACTTTTTCCACTATGTAGCATAACAGTTCCAACTATCAAAAAGAGAATAAAATAATAATGTAAACATTAGATATGTAAGCATTAATATTGGACCAGTAATTAATTTTTACTGTATATTTTCTATATTTTATATTAAGGAAAATTATTCATTGTTAATATAACTCTAAGTGATTTTAACACCTATCCTAGAGGTATTACAGGTGTTTCAGCCTGTTCCATGTATTAGACCATTTTGTATTTATCTCTGGAGTATCTTCCTTCAGAAGGGATATCTACTGCATTTCTGCATCCTACCCAGCATCAATCACTTTGATTAGGGTCTCACTCCACAAACCAAACAGCTTTTCCTCCATGGCAGCTCCATATGTTTGCTGCAGCTGTTACAGTTCCCAGGCAGAATGTGACCGTACTCTGTTCAGAGTTTGTGTCCCTGTCAAAGAAGCAGGAAATTATTCCTCTCTGCTTTGATTTGCCTTGAAGTCGAATGGCTTGAAATCTGCCCTACAGCTAGATTAGGGCTGCCTTCAAAAACATAGATGAAATTGCATCTGCATTATTTTTTCACAACTATGACTCCAAAAAGTGCACACTGCTAAGGTTTGCTCCCACAGCACTGTTTGAATACCAGGTCAAAGGAGTTTTATTGCTTGAGAGGTTACTCCAGGAAGATTTTTCACATGGATCCAGTGACAGAATAATACTACCGTAGATATGAGCGTGAAATATACTGGCATTTATTAACAATTTTATGGCTTCTAGCTCAGGAAAAGATTTCTCTTTTGTTGATCATTATTTTTTTATCTTTCACTGAGGCAGGATATAAAGCTACAAAATACACTGTACACTCTACTAGAGAGCAGTAGTAGTACTAACACAGTACACGGAACACAGTGCAAAGAATGTACCAGTTAGGAGATTCATCTCTCTTTGAAGAAATACTACATATTTCCATGAAGGGCACCTTGAAGATCACCAGCTTACTATGATTTAGTTACATCTAAGATGAAACAGAGAACTCAGGTTATTAAAACATATATGTGTGAATGTGACTAAAGCTCCACACCATTAAGGAAAGATGATTTTTTAAAATTTCTGATCACTGGTAAAGGCTGACAATAGTCAATATTTTAAGAACTTTATTCATCCTGAAAACATATGCACTTGTTCAGCAACTAAGCATTGCTGTGTCACTTTTCACTGAACGTGATATCTGGCTGCAAAAACAAATATGCAATATATCATTACTTTTTGGTGACGAAGAACACAACTTGACATGTTTTAAATATGTTTTTAATGAAATTTGTAATAGTATACATGTTCTGATGATAAGTGTTTTTAAAAGCCCCATGAGTCCATTAAAGCATGTTGCCAGTTAAGGTTTGACACAGATGAATGAATGTAATGTATTCACTTTACTAGAGGTGTAAAAAATGACTTCAATATCAGAACATCTTACTGTTCACCAGTCCTCTACCTCTGTGATTGCACGTTCCTACTTGGTTTTAACAACTCAGTTATTGCAGAGGCAAGTTGTTCCAAATGCTACCTAGACACTCTTTCTCTGTATGTGACTTCAGGGTGACTGTAAGTAGTTGAACAGGCACACCACAGAATTTTCCGGTTTCCCACCAAGAAAGAAAAGCAGGAAGCACATGCAGACTGTCAAACACGTGCACCATGGCAGCAGTACAGCGACTCTTTCAGGAGCTAAGACTGTTGTCATAAAAAAACCAGCTCAATGGAAAACAGTTCTCAAAGTAAAAAACAGTATCTAGAATTTCTTGTTGAGTGATGTAAAGCTTTGTCTGATAGTTTTGTTCCCTCCTTCCCAGGAAATGTAAATTTTGGCTGAATATAAAAAAAAAAAAGTGTCTTTAAACACTTTTCTTTCTTCTTATGTACAGAAAATAGACATCTAAAATCAGAAGCAAGAGTATTTGGGTTTTGTTTTTCAATTTCCTGATTAAATGTTTAGCCTTTTCACTGAAGGCAGAAATTTTCTATCCTATTTCAAAGTAAATGGGAATAGGAAAAGTGGATTTATTTTCTGTATGAAGACCATTGTCCGACAGAGCACTTAAAGTGTGAATAACACCAACAATTTCAGAGAAGCTTAAGTGCCGTTCTGAACAAGGTTATAGAGGGAACACTTAAAATTATTATATTAGCAGAGACATATTTAGCTTTAGTAAAGCTATAATATTATCAGTTTTGCTCTCTACTCTTCACCTGCCCCTTTCCCTAGCCTTTAAGTGAGGGTTCTTGTTATTTAAGCGTGGAAAAGGAAATGGGAGGAGTTAAAACATGCTGAGAACACCAGGAAGTGGGCAAATGCCAATTTGGGGAGCGGCAAAGCACTGGTGCCCAGTGGTGCCCTTGGGTTTCAGGGGGCTCAGGTCCTGTGTGGAGCCCTCTGGCAGAAGTTGCAGTCTGGCAGCGTTATGCCATGTGAACAGCTAATATAATTTCTGGTCCCTCAAGCAGATTAAATGCTTACAGATTTGTGCCAGCTATAAGCCAATTTGTATTCCAGATTCAAATGTTTGAATTCTAGCTAAAATTATCTTCCCTCTGTAACTGTGACATAAATGACAGTAGGAAATCACACTGTCAGTCGGCTGTGGTTATTGGCTTGGACCTCAAATGCCAACACATTATAGGGCAGGTCCCTTCCCTAACTCAGATTACAGAGAGTTTTTAAGGAGTAGACACTGTGTATGACTTGTTAGTAGAGAATCAAACTATCTGTATGAGAAGGGTTTTCAGAATTTAATTAATGCTTATTTTGTCTAGAGATCACCAACGGTGAGAAACATACTGCAGTAGGTATGAATAATTCCAGACATCACCATAGAATCTAAATGCTCTCTGGTCATTTACTCCAATTAAAAACCAAATTACTTATATTTTACTCTATGTGCTCTTAATTAGGTATGTTTTGTTTTGGGTGAGTCAAAATTTAATCATAGAGTCATACAAAAGAGGAAAGATTTTTCTGCTAGATTTTCTAGAATGTCAAAAGTTTATGCATCTATATTGAATTCCTATATTTTTATTTCCTTAAATAAAAAAGCAGAGTTAATTTAAAAGTAAAATATGCTCATTTTATCTGTGCACAAAATCAATCAGTCACTCATATTAACTCAACAAAGTACTTTAGCTGTAGTCATTTTAAGAAGCAGGATGTCATTTTGCAGTAGGTAAGGTTCTTTTAAAGCTTTTCAGACCAGAAACAGAGCATGGTACTGCCCACTACATAACAGTTGACTAAGTTGGCTCTTCATTAGGATCAAATATAAAATATATTGATTTATTGTATATGTAAATCTTTGTACAGTGTATTGTACTTTGTAACATAATATTTGAATGAAACAAAGAAAAATATAAATTAAGGCAGGAACAATGAGGAAGACTGCTTCCAGATTAGATATGATACATCCTCCATTCTGAGGTGGTGGTTACCATGAGAACTCCACAGGTCTCAAGCACTTGGATCCTGTATCACTCGATACTTGACAATATCTTATTTCACGTATTTAAATGAATTCTTAGTATATGTAATGAATCATTTCCTTTCTGGCAGGCAATAATATGATTCCCTAATATTGATTCAGTTCCCTTGAATATTCAATGAAAAATCATTGGAGATTTGTTAATAGAAGAATTAACATGTACCAAAAAGGAATTGCATCCGGGAGATTATATTTGTTAATAGATTTTTTTCTGCTATGCTAAATTATATCCTTTCTATATAAATCTTTATTAAACACTGCCAATTCAGCATCTTTAACCTGATTGTTTCATTTGCATGCTTTGCTTTTGTGATTGGATTACAGTTTGTTGTACTTCTCTATTTATTATTAGCTCTCTGGATGTGTAATTATGCATTATTACTTAAAATTCAATTTACTTTGTTCAGTGTTTGAGTATAAGTTCTTGTACTGAGGCAAAAATATGCAAAAAATATTTCTCTTCTTCAAGTCCTTCTTCAACCCCTCATCTCAGCCTCCGTAACTGTGGAAAAAAGTAACTTATATATGATGTATTACTACTGCAATAATTATAATCAGATGAAGAAATTGAATAAAGTTTTGATTAGTATCTGAATTGACCATATCATCTTGTGGTCAGTTGGTCACACCATTTATGAGCAGATTGAAGACCCCCAAATTAAGCTTTTGCATTCCCTGTTTTGTTCTTTCCCCCTTTCAGAATTAATGAAATTGCTTTCAAAATTGTAATGATCAATTTGATTTTATATATTTTTTAAGAGAAAATAAAGACTCAAATTTGGAATTTTCCATGGAAACTATTACTGAAACAAGTTTACTTTTAGAGATAAGTTTGTTTCTAAAATGCTATCAGTTTTGAAAATTATGAAAAAATGAACTATACTAGTTAGGGGTTTTTTGCATTTTCACCCTCATATTGCTAATTTAAAAAAAAAAAAGAAAAAGATCCAATTAGATTTTTTTTAATATTTCACATTTGTAGAACAAGATAATTAGTAAGCTATTAGTTCTGTTCCTGCTGATTCTTTAACTTGAATTAGTATTTGATATAACATGGGAAAAAAACCCCTTTAATATAAAAAAAGGTCACTGGTTACTGCTATTTAGAAGAGACTTGCAAATATACTAGTATATTGCAAAAGTAAAGAGAACAAAAATTTGTTATTGAACAGTGATTAGAATCACAGAATCACAGAATAGTTAGAGTTTGAAGGCACCTCTGGAGATCATCTAGTCCAAACCCCAAGTCAAAGAAACAAGTCAAATGGTTGAAAAATGCAAACAAATTATTTGCAAAGATATTTGAGTCATCAGATCATAATTATTATAATTAAATATTGTTATGAATAAGACTTTCTTAACCAAAGTAACTGTGAGCTCAAATTTGAGGACACAATCTTAATTTGAACATTTAGAATAGACTGTTAATTTTATTTAAAGTAGATGATTATTGAAGACATTGGTCATTTAATAAAGAATCTTGGAAAATGAATTAATGTTGGTGCCAAATTTTCAAACATCTTTTAATATATTCTGAAGGAGAACAAATTAACACAGGGAAACAAATAGAAAGTGTGTTAAAATATACAAGATAATATAAAAGATAAATGACAATTATTTAAATATACTTTTATAGCAAAGACCCCTCCCCAAACTTCTAAGATATACAATATAGGTTTTCTAACTTACCTAGATTTAAATAGATAATTTACTTAATTGGTACAGTAGCGTAACTTAAGGTATAGCTTATAGAAAGAAAGTGAAGAGCTATGAGAGAGATAAAGAACTGGCTAACCAAGAGGATGCAAAACATTTATATTAAATATTCTCTAAATAGTGATTAGTAATGAAATATTTCAAGGATAATTTTTCAGATTCATCCTCATTAGTATGCTGATTAATGACTTTACAGGAAGAATGAGAAGTATGTCAAAGGGGACTTGAATAATATTGAAGAGAACTGGGGTATTTCACAGCTAATAATCAGCAAAAATTGTACAATCGAAAGGCACATCAGTTAGAGGTGGTAGTTCAGGAAATATCTCTCAGTGAATTAGTCTCTTATGAATGACCAAACTACAAATATTACATACCTCTAGAAAAGTCTATCCAGGTTTTAGGTGTTGATAGGGCCTCACTTATAGAACTGTTTATATTCTGGTCTGAAGTTAGAAAATAACATGGTCTCTTCAAAAGTAGCCACAAGAACAAGGGGCAATAGGCACAAGTTACATTGGGACAGGCTTTATCTCAAGATAAGAAAGAAGTCTTTACAGCAGGAACAATCAACCACCGGAACAACATCCCCATGGACATAGAATCATAGAATCATTGAATGGTTTAGGCTTGAAGGAGACCTTGAACATCATCAATTTCAACCCCCCTGCTTGGGTAGGGATACATTCAACTAGACCAGGTTGCTCAGAGCCCCATCCAATCTGGTCTTGAACACTTCCAGGGATGGGGCATCCACAGTTTCTCTGGGCAACCTCGTCCAGTGCCTCACCACCATCACAGGAATAATTTTTCCTAATATCTAATCTAAAGCCGCTGTCTTTCAGATTGAAGCCATTCCCCCTTGTCCAGTCAGTACATGCACCTGCAAATAGTCTTGTCCCATTTTTCCTGTAAGTTCCCTTCGGGTATTGGAAGGTTGCAATTAGATCACCCCGAAGCCTCCTCTTTTCCTGGCATGGTAGAGTCTCCATTGCTGCTTTCCACATATGTTGCTAATTGCTTTCCAATCACATACTCTTAAGGCAAGACAAAACCCATAGGAAATGGCAGGAGAAATTACGCTATTGCTAGACAATTCTCTAAGTTTTTGTCTTCCAGTTTTGCCTGAAAGCCCTTTTGGTTGAAGAACTGAGCACTGAACAATGTTTAGATAAAGTAGAAGAATGGATCTTGTTATCTAGTTCTATCTCAAATGAATTTCTGAGCCTAATAAGTGAGTCATGTGGCATTAAGATGGGCTGTAGCCTGTTTGTTTGTTTTGAAAGGGTCTTCAGTATCTCTTTTAATTTCATTTACTCACGGCTCTGGAAGAAAAAGTATTTATTGCCGGTCAGTTTTAGAGAAAGAACTTGGAACTCCTTTGCAGACTTGATCTCAAAATTATACATGAAAATCAGCTCTGAATTTAAATAACGAAGCTGTAAAGTCTGTTGTCTTCAGATATGACTACGGCAAGGTGGTAAACATTTAACAGTTTGCAATGAAACCTGTGAGATTAAGAAGCACCATTATGTCTAGCATTCTATATTGACTTCTACTGAGTGATTGGCTGCAAGAAATAAACAAATACAAATCTGAGTACTGATGCTGACTAGGCAAAGTCATTTTGCAAAATGAGAACCAAAATAATTTAATCTGAGGCTGCTAACCTTAGAGATCATTTCTGTTCTGAAACATTAAAATTAGGGAATCTGTTAAAGAATTGTTCATCTTTAATTTTTTCTAGTACAGAGCAATAAACAGCCTGACAAAGAAAATTAGATAAACTGCCTCATTTTTTCCAGCCAATCACTAGAAACATGGATTTGTACAATCACTGATTGGAAAAGCCATCTGTATTATCTATAACTTTGTAGCATTCACTATTGATAAAACTCTTTGTGAAAGACGAGTAAGTGTCTTGCCTGAGGTTGTGGCTGAGAAAACCATCACTCTAGTATCTCAATTGGGCTTTTACTTTTCTTTTTTCTTAAACCTACTGGGTTTCCTCTCATATTCTTCAGCATTGCTTTAGGTGAACATCCTAAATTATTTATCGGAAAGTTACTATAAATCATGTCTGAACTCTTATTGTTTATATTTTTCTTTTAAAATTTTTTTCCTTCTTCTCTTCATTAACCATATCTCTTTAAAAATGAGAACCAAACATATAAATATATGTATAGATGGACCCACACAAATACACATGTACTCCTACATGTTTAAAGGACCACACACTTTCACTTCCAAGTTGGTATTGCTAAGAAACCAGTTCCTCCTATCTGCTGTTCTGATGAAAAATGTTCTTATTGGAGCTGCAACAAATCGTACTTCTCTGAGAAGCCCTTGTGGTCAGTTCTGGAGGGTGTCAGTCATAGCATTTTTAAGAATCACTAATGAAACTTCGAATTGACACTTTAACAATATTGTTGATGTAGCCCAAGCAACGGTTCAACAAGCACACTTCAACTGCCTCTTGGTAATTTTAATGACTTTAAAAATAGTCTTGAGTGGGTCTAAGTTTTATCAGAAGAGTCATCTATGAATTTTTGATACTGTAAATGGGTTGATTTACTTTATTGCTTGTAGATATATGTGGTTTTGCAATTCAAACTCAACAAATTAAAGAGTTACTACAAATATATGTTCGTCACAGAAACATATTTCTTTATTTCCCTTGCACTTTAAGGATTTTTCACTTTATAAGCTGTTTCAGGTTTTCATGGACTTCTCTAAAAAAGTCTAGGCTAATCAACAAGTAAAATAATACCAAAAAAGTTTTACAGTGACTGTGACATTTTTATAAAAGGTTGGGGTTTTTTTTGAGGTCTTTTAATTCCTTGCCTCTCACATATACATCCTAGAAATGCAATATTTTTTAAGAAACATGTAAATATGTAGTTTGCTAAAGCATATTTAGAACATGAAAGTTTGGAAGTCTACAAAAAAAATTTTAAAAGCCAATGCCAATTTATTCAGTTACTAAGTTTTTATTCTGTCTGTTTGCAGGAATTATGATTGTTTAGATGATATTATTAATTAATACAGAATCATCCAGAAATTATCTGTAAAGTGTTGATAATGCATGCTTGTTGTTTATTACACCAAGAGATTAAAATAGTTCCTTTTCCTAGAATCTTGCAGGCCATAAAGCACATTATCACTACTCTTTATGACCAAGGTCCTATGAAGTTGCTATTAAATTAAGTGGCATTTCATAATAATAATTTTTTACAAACTAATATATTTTTACAAATTATAAATGTATACAGTCAGGACTATATGCTCAGGGTTTACATCTGAAAAATCCTGCCTACTACTCTTAAGAAGTCCTGTTCGCTGCCTAATAGTTACAGCTGTACTTTGCTTTGTGGTAACTTGTTTTCCTCTGGACATTTGGATCAGATGACTGAAAAATTGCCACACAATGCCTGGAGATACCTCAGAGTTCAGAAACTTCAGACTGAGTTAAAACTAGAAGTGTTTAGTAGAGCCTCCTTGTAAATTTTTGAAATGCTACGAGTGGTAGAGTGACAAAAATAGAAAAAAGTCTGTTTTTTTAAAAATACGGGACCAATATCATCCATCTCGTGAATTTAAACTCAAAATATCAGATCTTAAACTTTGTCATGTCTCTTGGATTCTTCAGTGAGGCCTGCATTTAGACTCTAGGTCTAAAGCAACACTTTTGTAAATTCATAATCCTCCACAGAGGTCCAATTACAAATCCTCAGTTATCTCTGCACTGTGTTCATGGATTCCTCCTGATCTCTCATAAGGAACTTGTTTAGTTGTTCTGCACAGGATTTGACAGGTTGTCGTAGTTTTGCAAGGCCTGGTTTTTGGTAGCCAGGGCGGCTGCAGGGGTGGCTCCTGTGAGAAGCTTCTAGAAGCCTCACCATCATGTCCTGCAGGGCCTATGTCTGTCTGGCTGCAAAGGCGGACATGCAATGGGCCAGGACTGGGCCAAGTGGAAGTGGCGGTAATGCCTCTGTGATAACATATTTAAGAAGGAATTCAAAATAATCCTCGTGGTGCAGTTCTAATTCCAGCCAGGGAGGTGGGGGGTGAGTGAGAAGATGTGAGCAGGAAAACAACATGGAGACACCAAGGTCAGGTCGGAAGGAGTGGGAGGAGGTACCACAGGAGCCGGAGCCGAGATTCCTCTGCAGCTGGTGGTGAAGACCATGGTGAGGTAGCTGTGCCCCTGCAGTCCATGGAGGCCTACGGGAGTGCAGAGATTCACCTGAAGCCATGGAAGAGCCCACGCCAGGAGCTAGAGCAGGTGGATACTAGAAAAGGACTGCACCCTGTGGGGGAGTGACCCACGCCGCAGCAGCTTGAGGAGGCTGCTGCCTGTAGGGTTGGACTCATGTTGCAATAGTTAGCAGAAGATGGACTTATGTGGGAGAAGTTCCTGGAGAACTGTCTCCCAGGAGGGATCCCACCGTCCAGCAGGGGAAGACAACTCCAATCCTTGAACAGAGGAAGAAGCCACAGATGATGAACTGACCAAAACCCCCCATTCTCTGTCTCCCTGCGCCATGTGAGCAGGAGGTAGAGCTGGGAGGAGGGAGTGGGGGAAGAGAAGGTGTTCACCAAAAGCTCATTTTACTTCTCTTTATCCTGTTCTGTTTCTGTGAGTGTAATACATTTACTTTCATATCTTTTAAGTTTGAGCCTGTTTTTGTCTGATCTCCTTTCCTGTAATCCTTATCACAAACTCATGAACTCTTAGAATTATTTTTTTTTCTCCTCTGTCCAGATGCAGAGGAAGTGAGTAGGTGGTTTCCATGGGTTCCTGGCATCCGACCAGGCTCAAACCACAACACAGGTCCTTAGCTGACCTGACCTGCTCAAAGTACCACAGTTAATAATCTTTCTGAGCTTTGGCTACTAGAGCAGTCTCCACACAAGTTTTCAACTGAAAGATGTTTACATCCTAAACTTTTCAAATTGGAATAGTTTTCCTAGTAGCATCTCTTTGTGACAGGTAGATGATAAAAACTTACATAGGAAAATGAAAATTCTTGGTGTGCAAACTAATGTGCCCTGTTCTACAACCCCCACTGAGCCCTTCTGTATGGAGAATAAGCCGTTTGGTGACTGTGGATGAAACCTTTGATGTCTCCATGCATCAGTTGCTCTGTATTTAAAAAGAGAATACATATTACTTATTTATTGTTGTTTAATATATTCAGAACTCTGAACTAAAACATGCTGTACAAGGAGGAGCTTTGCATTCACTATCACTGCATGTAGAAAGGAGAGACATTCATAGCAGCAATTTCAAAGGAAGGTAGTGCTTTTATTAGGCTTTTAGGAGATCAAGGTTTCCATTTGCCTGCTACCCAACCAATTTTCTAAACGCCACCATACTGTGATGTCCATGTCATCACATAGCATTAAAAAAAAAAAAAAAACAGCTATGCTACACTATTAGTAATACTTTTAGCTGCGATTTAAAACCTACCTGACTGCTTCTTGGATGAAAATCAGCAAAGCTATTCTAGTGGCCATAATTTAACACTTAGGAGGAGAGGAAAAAAAAAAAATCACCTGACAGGTGATGTTATAGGCAACATGCAAGAGGTTTTGAAAGTATAAACTCCAATGTGCCTTTCTTTTAAACTAATTTTAAAAATATGCTTTTTCTTGTTTCTTGATTTAAACAAAAATATATATGAAATTTGTTGTGTATTAAGTTTTCTATCAATTTAGAAACTCTTACATATCTACAAATTTTACAATACACCATAGGACAGTACACTGCAATAGTTGCATTATATTTAAAATGAGAAAGCAGACATTCTACTTTTTTGAATACTTTTTTTAGAAAACAATGCCAAACTGTGTGTGTGTGTAGGGGGATGTGAAGGGTATCATCCTGAGGCTCTCAGGATGTGTACATTAATCTACTTTTTAAACAACATTTGCTGTAAATACTGGTGATTTTTTAGCAGTTTTGTCTAGTCCCTTAGCCATTATGCTTAGCTATATAATATCATATCTATTTTACCAATTGAAATTATTAGCTGCAAGAATAAAAACACCTTTTCACTTTGAAACAATTGTACCTGCTGCTTATTCATAACAGGTGTAGTGTTAGCTAAGGCTTTGTCCTAAGAAAACATCAAACTTTGTTGTTATAATGACAGACAGAAAAATGTAGGCATGAAAGAAAAATGTTAATTTTCAGTAGCTGAAAAACTCAGTTGTTTTTAGGCTACTGGAATTTAAAAGGACTATTTAAAATTCTGAAGTTTCTTGAAGTTTATATTTAACAAATTTAAACACTGATTTTATGTAATTAAAATGTTAATTTAAATGTTAACTAAATTTCCAATTAGTTAATATAGTTCTAATCATGACCTTCTTAATGTCTATTTAGGCTTCTTTTCATGTAAGTATTCGACACAATGTAAAGCACAGAATTGCTGTCAAATCTCCACATTACTGAAATGCCAATATGTAGTGCTCATCAGGTCAGAGAATACAACAAATGCAAGGGAAAACATATTGTGTATAAATAATTACATATTTCTGCTTTCTGAGGATTCTGAGGTTGCTCACCGTATTGCAGCAGGTTATACAGTTTGCTTAGTCCACCACTTAAGAGCAAAGTGGCAGCTGCTCAGGAGCACGCAGCAGAATTTCCTTTCTTACACTGACAAGAAGAGAATACTGCATCCAACTTAGGTTGCAAGTGCAGCTAGGAAGAGAGGAGGTAATTACACACCATGTCTGGGGAGTAACACTTTTAATCCTGTGAAAAGTGTTATGGATACTTAGTGACCCACAGGCTTAAAGTGTCCATCACCTATCTCCCATCTAGAAGCATTTACCTCCATTCAGTTGTTTAAACAGTTTTTTTGGTGGACTCAAAAGAAAAGCTGTGTCTTCTGTAAGTTTACATTGCATCTTGGCCTAGCTGCACAAACACATGAAATCCATCCAGGTACCTATGAAATTTATCTTGACTTTGGACATACAGTAAGAATATATAAATTGATTATAGGGTAATATTGCTTTAAGTTTGTAATTACATTAGGACTTGTCTAAATTAATGCAATTGTGAAAGTTAACCCAAATTGACTAAAGTAATGAATTCAGAGCATCATTAATTAAAGTAGATTAGTGGATTCGCATCCTGAATAGCTTAAACCAAATACAAGCCCTCTTTAATTCTGAATGAGAGTGTCCAGGCAGGAGTTTAATATAGTTTAAGTAATCAATTTTTAAAGTTAATTCTGATTGATCTTAACAGGTGCCCATAAAAATGAGGCATGCAAAGGTGGATATCTGTATGTGTGGGTGAATTCATACAAAGAAATATAATCAAATTAATAAAATATAACTTTGTGCATTTACATTTTCCATTTCAAGAAGTATACTGATCAAACATTCAAAACTGTAGATGTGGTCAAGATAAAAGAGCTCCGTGTTTTCAACGACACTAGGTTTCCAAAAATAATGAACTTTTAAGGTCAAACTGCATCTAGGAAAACATTATTCACTTTTCTTTGTGGATCAATCTCATTAAGCTTCCTGCACCCTTTAATAGATATGTTTGTCTACAGAGGCAACATGAGTAATTGTCCCTACAGAAAACCTTAAACAAGGTAACATTGCAGACAATAAAATAAACCAAACAAGCTTGAACAATATATCACACCCACACCCTACTCCTTTCATAAGGCATAATCTGTCCTCAGTGCTGCAGCGGCACGAGCTGGGGAAAATCAAAGGGTATAAGAAGTTAAGGTTTAATGACAACATAGATTGCAGGACTGTTTATAGCCTGTTTATTTTTAATTTCCCATTTAACTTGCAATATATATTCCCCTTCCATCTTTTATTGCTGAAAAGTTTCCTTCATTGTGCAAATTGTAAACCATGTTTCCAGCCCAATTGGAAGTATGCTTGCATTTCCTTGCTATAAATGCTCCTTCATACTAGTGTGGTGACATAGAGAAAATATATTACTGCAGCTCCCATTTTCTGAATAATATTAATTATTATTCATTATAATAATTACCTATTTGTTCAGAACATTTTTTCAGCTGAAAAGGAGGAAGCTGAGGAAGAAACCTTAATATGGTGCACAGTCATAATGTGTGGAGTTTAGAGTGGAAAGAATTATTTCTTTTTTATAATACTTTCTGCTAATCTTAAATTCATTATTCCTCTCTGAATCAACACCTTACAGCAATGAAATAATGCACACAAGACATTTATTCTGAATGATTTCAAATTTGAGCCAAAAATATGGGCCATTTCATGTAAAAATGGAATATTGTCATATGTAAATTGATAAACTACCAAAAATAGAGTGTGTGAAAGAAAGAACACTTTGATTCTTAGGCAGAATGTTAATATGCTGAATGTCTAGATCACTTAATCATTAATAACAACAGTAATGTGTAATGTGGAAAGTTTAACACAGTAGTATGAACAGTGGGAAAGGTCGGATATCTAATTACTGAGTTTGTCATTGCCTGGAAGAATTTGTAGGAACAGTAATGGTAAAAATCTGTTTTTATATTGATTTTATGACTGATTGCGATTTTTCTTTCTGTATTTGCTAAGTTTCTTACTGGGTATTAGATCATACTTAGACTTCTTAAGAGAACTGTAATCTCACAATTCAGGGCTAAAATGTCAGTTAGATAAAAGCGAGAAATTTGTTAATACTTTCCTTTTTAACAGAATCTGATAGCATACAAATCAATTTCTAGCTTTTAGCCTCTGCAGTACATTTGCCTTAGAATTAGATTATACCAACTCTGTAAGAGATGTGTTAAGCTAAAATGAAATTCTGAAGTTTCACCTGTTAGTTCTCCATACTCATTTACTCATTTCTCCATGACATTTTAGCCATATTAGCCTAATAATGCCATATTTCTACAACATTTTTTAAAAATCCAAGTCTCTAAGATCACGTTTCAACCTTGTATATTGAAACAGTTACTATCTTCTATCTCTTGAAACAATGTCTGAGTTGCATCCTGTCCCCATGCAGGCAAGACTGGATAAAACACAATCTTATCTGTTTTGCCCTGATTTCTGTGGAATGGACACGGAGACATGGGCCAAAGTGGCCCACAACTCGTGCAAGAGTTCAAAATTTTGGGACAATAGATCTGAATTTGCTGTACATATTCAACAAACCCTTCCTGCCTATAGAAGGGGGTATTTAGGAGGTTTAGGTCTGGCTGTTTCCAAAGCACTGAAAGCCTGGGATCTGTACCTATGAAGTGGTTGGGATAACTAGACTCCTTTTTGTACACGGTCTGCGGATGTTATTGCAGGGAGGAAGTCATAACGGCTTACATGCTATATTTTCACTCATTAGGAAATATTGAATACAAACTACAGTGGTACATCTTAATGTTTTTTGCTCTTTGAGGGTCTTCAGTATAGAACCTGTGAGTGTAGGAACATCCTGTGTAGTTGGGTTTCTCTATTTAGGCACCCAAGTTTTTTGTTTTAAAAGTGAAATAGAGGTTATGTGTCCATTCTAAACCACAGTGGGAATTTCTGTAGTCCCCTGTACCCCTGCTATGATCTGAAACCTTGGTGCATTGCAGTAACTCACACAGTGGGACATTTGGACTCTGCCCTCTGCACTACAAGAGGCTGAAGCCCATCCCTGCCCCCTCTTTGTTCTGAGCTGAGGGGGCTCATTCAGCCTTGGTGGGTGGTTGTGTTTTCAAAAAGCAAGAATGCAAAACATATGTGCCAGAGCCAAGACACACAAAGAAATGTGACATCCATGTTTTAGAGTTATCCCATTAGAAATCAGTTTTGGAGACTGCAAATGGATTTTATCCAAAAGGCTTAGTACACAGAGTCTGGGCTTAAGAGTGTACCCTAAATGCTTTTTCCAAGTGTGTGTTGAACATTTTGGCAAATGCTTCACTTTAAGAAAAAAAAGTTTTAAAATATCTGCAGTATTTTTCAGAGTAATTTCATCTGATGTAATCCCATATAAAATATGGGTTTGTGTACAGTGTACTATCTCATTAAAAAACAGTTAAAATGAGGACAGAAGCTATTTATTTTTTGATGCTTTAAGCATATTAGGAAAGGTTAAACACTTAAAATTATATTGTTCAGTATGACACAGAAGAATTAGTTTTCTCCTTTGCCCTATTTCCATTTTCCCAAAGAGAAATGAAATGAAAGATTATTAGAGAGATTATGTCAAATAGGCCAAAAGTATAACAAACCTTGACGGCATATGGAGCCAGAAATTTTTCTAAACAGGAAAACCAAGAATTCCTTAGAGGTCACAGAGTCCTAGGCTGAAAAGAAGGCATTACAGCTAATGTCCTATGTGCTTGGATAGGTGAGGGCCATCTAACAGCCCCTGTGAGAAAATTATTAAGCAAAACCATTTGAAGCAGTTTTGTGGTTGCTCTGTCTTACAAAACAAATTAGGGTGAACCTGCCAAAGGGACCTAGACAATACAAATGTAGTCATATTTTTCCCTGTTTTCTCTTTCATTTCTGACAAAAAAGTGTGCAGATGTACTCAGAGATCTGTCCAGTAGTAATTAAATTAGCATGGTAATTGGAGTGTAACTCCATTTATTCATGCAAATGAAAACTAATCCATGTTTTCCAACCATTTATTTTTTGTTGTTTTAGCAAATAGAACAGCTTATTTGGTATCACATTTAGTTGATTCTACTTTTTTTTTTTCCCAGGTGTCAGATTTTTCAAGAGGTGAGAAAGTTTCTTGAGGCTTAAAGGTTATATAATTGTATATGAACATGGGCTTTTGTCCCTACATTAAAGTAGCATATTTAATGGTGGGAACAAGAAATATATAACAAATTAGACAAGTAATCCTAAATATAAGGGTTAATTTCATTGAATATCATTTGGAATGGCCTTGGGGAGCTATTTCCTTTTTGCATTTATGATTATTTTTCAAGTGAGAAAAAGTTAAAAAAAGGAGAGGATGGAGGGTCAGCTATTTAAATCTTAATCAGCAAGATTATATGCATATTTTTCTCTATTTTAGTGTTGTATATTTGGTCTAACCTTACAGTTCAGGTGTTTCTGATCTGACTTCCTCCTCAACATTGTTAGTATCTAATTAGCTGTAATATTCTATGAAGATAAATATTGGGTTTTTTTCCTCAGCTGACATGCAGATCTGTTCTGTGCACACATACAAGCACATGTTCACACACACACACAATTGCCCATATATTTCAACTCCAGTTGAATAGAAATGATTTTCAAATTTTGCATTGTCACCTTCAACACATGAAGGAGAGAAAAGAGAGTCCACCTGATCCGTGAACGTTAGAGGTAAGAAGACTGAAAGGAAGACACTTTCTGTTTTTTCACTAAAGTTTGTATTTTGATACATGCATAGGCTGTAAAATTAATATGCCTTCAAACTGCAAATACAGAAGTCTTGCACATGCAATGCAAACAAACACTTGAATTTTTTAAAATAGCAGAAATGAAGGGAGGAACCGCAGGGTAGAATTTAGTTGATGAAATTGAAAAGATACATGTGTTGTGGAAGAATGTCATTTGTGCAAAACCTGTTCTGTGGGTGGAGAAACAAAGACTGACTTCACCACAACACTGTAACACAGTTTGACTGCCAGCTGGGAGAACAGTGTTGATAGAGCTTGTAAGATATTTATGTCTAGCACGGTTGAAACAGAGGTGGACATTTAGTCTGAGGTCTGTGATATCTGTGGTATAAACAAGGATATAGCCTTGCCCTTTAGAAAAGGTCAGGCTCAACATTTCCTAAGATGCTGGGCAAACTTGCAGAGCAAGAAAGGGCAAAGAAGGAAGCATTCAGAGGGAATGTGGGATGCACAACCAGAAATGATATGTCAGCATGGCTGTGACCAGGTTAAAATAGGGGAAATAGGCATAAACACAGTAATCAGATGATGAGCAGTCTTGGCACTCCAGGTCTCAAGAAGTGGAAGATGGATAACCTCTATTGTCCAAAATAGAAGAATGGAAATCTTTTCAGAATTCGAACTTCATAATCCCCCTTTCTTAGTGGTATAGGCCACCTGGCAAAGGATAAGAAAATAAGCACAAGATACCTACCTCCTACGCCCAGTTTCCTGCTTGTAGGAAGTTCTTTAAGTACAAATAGGATATGTTACTTTGTTTGCTGTTTGTCAGAGATTTTTGTTTTTAGGCGAAATAATGACAAGACTAAAACCAGGTTAATGCTTTCCCAACACACACACACACTCCCATGTAACTCCCTACTGATCATTCCCACTTCATGCATCTTGGACATACTTAAACTGTTACTGAATGAGTGGGAACCATGAGATTTAGAAGTCACTTAATTGCTGTTTCTGTGAGCTGCAAACGAGCCAGGGCTGTGGTTTAACTCCAGCCGCAGCTAAGCCCCATGTAGCCACTTGGTCACTCATCCCTGGTGTGACAGGGTGGAGAACTGGAAGAGTAAAAGTGAGAAACGAGGGTTGAGATAAAGATAGCTTAACAGGTAAAGCAAAAGCCATGCATGCAAGGAAACAAAACCAAGGAATTCATTCACACTTGCCACAGCAAGGCAGGTGTTCAGCCATCCCCAGGAAAGCTGGGCTCCATCACATGCAGTGGCGACTTGTGAAGACAAAGGCCATCACTCTGAACATCCTGTCATTCCTCCCTCTTCCCCCAGCTCTACATGCTGATCATGGTGCCCTATGGTACAGAATATCCCTTTGATCAGTTGGGCTCAGCTGTTCCATCTGTGTCCCTTCCCAGCTTCTTGTGCACCCCTGTTCCCCTTGCTGGTGAGGCAGAGTGAGAGGCAGAAAAGGTCTTGACACGGTGCAAGTGCTGCTCAGCAATAGCTCAGACACCCCTGTGTTATCAGCACTGTTTTCAGCACAGATCCAAAATATAGCCCTATTCTAGGTACCATGAAGAAAATTACCTCTATCACAAACAAAACCAGCACAGCCAAATAGTTCTTCTACATGCCTTAAACAGTGAAACAGTCAAACACACTTTTATATACTTTACCAAAAAGGGAAAACTTTAAGTGCAGGATTACAGCTTTATTGAACTGAGGTGAATACGTATGTGTGTGTGTGTACATATATATATATATATATATGTCTTTTATCAACAATGAAGGCTCTTAATCTCACTTGAACTGTAACCATATTCCCTTCAGTTCTATCAAGAACTACTGAAAATATCTGTGCAATTGCAGTATATTTTTTTCGCACTGCAAAAAACTGACTGTAAGGTGTGAATTTCCACTGTACATTTTTCTTTTTGACTAATTTATTTACAGTTAAATCTAGTTTTCTATTGAATTTGATGAAATTAGAGGGCACTAAATGATTTGTGTCAATAATAATGTAACTTCAATATTTCAAAACTGATCCATCTTGGCTAATAAGGATAGGTTCTGGGATAATTCAGTCACTCTGTAGAAAGACACAGAGGGAGCTGGCGTGCTAAGGGAGGAATGCTCAGGAAGTGTCAGAAGGCGACTAGGTGACAGATTTGTTTCCCAGATGTTGCTGGCACTGCACCACTGCGTCTATCTTGTCCTATGTGGGCTGCAGGACCCTGTGCTCTCCACAAGGCACAGGGCAGGAGTGATCAGGAGCTTATATTAATCAAGGTGATTGAAAGAGAAAGGAAGGTCAAATCTGAGCTTAGAGGATCTGTTTTACTCCATTTCAGCATCTGTTGAGAACACTGACTGCCTGAAGCCATGCTCTGTTGGGTTAGCTGGGCCTTTTCAGTGGTGCCAAGCTCCCAAAAAACCGTCAGCAGCACCTGGTTACAAGATATCTGTGACCATTATATTAAACTGTACATTTTTATCCCTTTTTTCCCCCCACTGGGAAGAAACGAGAACGAGGACTACTTGACTTTACCAAGACCTGTAGAACCACAAGTTTTTCTAATAAAAATGTCCCTCTAAGAGCTTTTTATCTAAAAACTTTGTATTACTACAATAAAACATCCAGTGACAACATTTATTATTCAGGATTTTCTTTTCAGCATTTTTAAGTATATCAGAGACATAAAAAATTCAGTTTTAATCATATGCATTTTAAAATATGTTGGACAAGTCAAAATATTTCATTGGATCTTGATTCAGAATTAAATGGAGCCCAGCATTTTTCTGCTAAGAGTAGGGTTTATTTTTTCCTTTTATTTATTATCTTGCAATTCATTTTTTTTTCTGTTTTGAAAATGTCTTAATAAGATTTTAAATGACCTTTTATTTCTCAATAATTTTTGAAAAGGGTAGGTGTCTGCAGTAGTCTTTCTGTATAAGTAGTTCTGAAAAAGTTTCAGAAATACAAAAATATTAAACTGCAGTGTTAGGTCCAGGCCTACACACAATCCTGGGACTTACTTTGTGACCATCCTACATCTCTTATGACTATAAAAAACCAATCACTACTGTCCATCAGAGTAGAAAAAAATCATGCATCCCAAGATATATTAGAGCAAAGGAGAAGTTAAAAGGCAAAAACAGCAAAAACCCTTTCAACAGACTAGACTCATAGAGGAAGTAGACAAAATGTCCAATGGAAATGAAATTATATTATAACCCTCACGTGCTGAAATTCCTTTCAATGCAAACTGTGCCATTTACTGCATAAGTTGGCCATTATTTCCATTCTGCATTCAACATTAAACAAAATTAGCATGACATTAATTTGCTTTTCAGGAAGACTTTGCTTTCTGTCAAGTACCCTAGATTTAAGAATTCACTGTTCTGCTGTGACAGACTCTAATCTGATAACTTTGAGATAATAATATAACATTTTTCATTTTTCCCATGGTGAGTTGAAATTAAGTATTAAGGAAAATATAAAAGAAAAAAATCCAGTTAGTCTCTGTAGGAAATAGTCTTATATGAAACATAGTGAGGGTACATGCTGTTAGAGGTGGCTTGTAAGTACATATGCTATGACTTTTTAATTCTGTATTTCATAAAAACTTCTATATCTTTGAGTGAAGTCTTTAAAAGTAAATACATGTAAATACAAGTGAGTGCAGGTCTTTTGTGTATGTTAAATCCCTGCTATTTTTATATACATTATTTCCTCCTGTGCTGTATTTTATGCCAAAATCTTCTCAAAGTGTAGGTTGTCTAAGGAACAAGCTGAGAGTAAAAATTAGTGCAAACCTGTAGCAAGAAGAAAAAAAACTGAAAAGAGACTAGGTATTTTGGAGATCAAGAGCGGTCTCTTGGGTCTTGTTTGAATTTTGAAAAATACCTTATCTGCACAAAAGTGGTCTTTGAAGACAGTGAAGTCATTAGGCTTCCAGTATGAACTCTAAAAAAAATATTGCATCGCTGGGAGCTCATGAAAACCAGCTAGAAACCTCTGTTTAGAGCAGAATTCTTGTGAATAGTAAGACCACAAATTTCTTTTAGTCCTTTCAAATAAAATCTAATGACTTTTCAATGGAAAATACATTCTTCTTTCATAAGTACCCATAGTAAATTTGAAATGCCTCTCAGAAAGAACCTCTTGCTGACACTGATCTTTTTTATGTCATATGTAAAATGCATCTGTAAGGAACAAGAAAAAAAAGAAAGAGGGAAAACAACAACAACAAAACCAAATAGTGGTGTGAACTTTCTCCTTGGGTTTTATTTTGTTTTGGCTTTTTCTTCCCCTTATAGTATTTTAAATGCCAATTAATATAAGGCTACTGGAAATTTCCAGCCCAGTGACAGTCCAGAAGAAAACTATTTCCTCCCTTTTCCCCAAATGGGTTAATCCATTATGGTCAAGGAGAGGGCTTACCCTGCTGCTGCTCCTCACATAGTCCAGAGGGAGTTCCCGTTTAGGATAATTTAAAATAATCCTTTTTAATTCTGTTCTGAGCCTCGCTGTAGAGCCTACAGACATGGGCCTGCCACCTGACCGATGGCCTCTGCAGCCCAGTGCCCTCACCATTCTCTCATCAGAGTGAGAATCACGTCTCCCCAGAATCACCTTTATCATAGCCCCTCAGGAGAGAACTTCTTTTAGGAAAATTCTGCTTCTTAACCATTCTTCACTTAAAAAAAAAAACTTGTTCTGTTTTTTTTTTTTTTTTTTTTTTTTTTTTTTAAGGTCTCCTCTTTGCTTTTATTCCTGTAGTTCTAGGTGTTTCTGTTGTTTCTGTGGTATGTGCCAGTGCCAGTGTTTCACTGTTCCTGTCATCCTGCTGCTAATCTTGGTGTTTCTTCCTATCTGCTAACCTAACACGGCAGAGCAGCAAGTCCTCTTTCTAAAATCACTTCCCTACCCTTGCTATACTTATGTAAACAACAGATGCAAAATTTACCATTCATTTGTGCAGTTAGTCTGGTGTTCATACCTAGAGTCTTCATTTCCTGTTGAAATGAACAACTTGTACTTTTCTATTGCTTTATATTTCTGTTTTCCATTTATGTGAGAGTAAATATATTTAAGTGGAACATAGATACAGATCCTGGAAATACACCATTTTGTAAAGTCAGAGTTGGAGTAAAGTTTAGGAATTCATGGCAAAAAGTTGCATGTTTCCTCTGTGAACCATACATTCTTCTTTCAACATTCTGAGTATACTTCTGCCATTTGTTCTCTATAATTTGGAAGCCCTTACCATTTCATAGAATTTCAATGTAGTGGGGAAAAGACTGTTACAAATTAGCAGGGCAAGGAAGAGAATATTGGATGACAGGGATCTGTAGGAATTTTCCAAGTAAATTTTTAATTGGAAACCAGGCATTAGTCATACAAACAGCCATTTTTTTCATTTAACTTGCTACTCAAATCACAATTTTTAAGTTATAAAGTCATGACAAGTAGAAGTTTTCTTTCTCAGAATGAAGGGTTAATTTTACTCCAGATCACATTTAACTTGGCTTCAAAAAATAGAAGCAAAAGGGCAAATATTTGTGTGAAATATTTCTGAATTCAAGTAACATAAAATAATAAATTACCAAATTTGTTTGTTTGTTTGTTTTTTGGTTTTGGGTTTTTTTTTTTGCTACAGCTTTGGATAGTTGATCTCGTACTCCTTTAGGATAGACAACTTTTCCAGCCTTTTTGGTTAGGACACTATGAAAGTTTGAGGGACAAAAGAAAAGCTAAGAAGAAAAAATAATAGGTCAGATTTTTATAAGCAATCTTGGTAATCAGAACATTATAACATAATTAATATAAAGAAATATTTTTTGTCTGCATCAATGTCTATTAAACTTGCTAGAGTTTACAAATAAATGTTTGAAAAATTGGTTTTGTCCGATAAGTTTGGATTAAACTCTGTATGTTAAGATTTTTCTGATGCTAGTATAAGCAAAATAACGTGTTTAAGCAAGATTGTCACAATGAATCATGCTAAAATAGGGTTCATGTGTTCTGAGAATGTTGTTCCTGGTATTATGCCCTGGTAAGCTACAAAAACCCACAAGGTTTTATCTCATCGAGCAGCCTTTGACCTCTCATTTAATGCTCACAATGCATTTGTTAGGAAAAAACAACTGCTGGGAGAAAGCAGAAGACACATAGAGTCAACTCACATTTGAGTAAAATACATTTCCTACCCCGTATATTTGCTTTTGTTGTGTTCTATTTTTGCTTTACCTGCCAGGTCTGAAATACCTAATGACTCTCCTGCAAGCCTGCAAAGCAGTGGTCTCAGAGAAGAGACTCCACTTCAATGTTTCTTTGGCAAGGTCATAAAAGCTTTCAAAAGTGCTTGCAAGTATTTGAAAAGTATATTTTTAAGAAGAAGAATACAGAACTTTTATTTATACATATATCTGTATCATCTATGTCTATAACTACAATACGTATCACTGCCTGAAGTTATCCTCTCTTAGTTGACAGTGACATTCCATAAATTTGAACCATTAGGTTACAAAAAACTGGCAAGTTGAAAAGCAGAATTACACTTTGAGAAAACTTGAGTTGAATTGTTCAAAATCTTACCAAAAAATAAAAATACTAATTTTCAAGGATCTCCTAGAAACAGATGTGCCTAATTATTTCACCTGATAAATTATTTCCCTTCTACACTCTCTATTAGCCCCCTTCCAGCTGCTATTCTGCAGAAAGACTGATCCATGCAGCTGTACAGGTGTTTGCCAGGGTCTGGAATCACCTCCGTCCACGTATATACAACAAGATCACTTTTTACTTCCAAGACAAAAACAATGCCTGCTTCCTACCATCATGTTAGCAAGGAAATGGGAGTTCTGTCCTTTCCCTGGGTGATGAGCGTTTAGAGCTACTGTTATTTCCCACTTATTATATCACATCGTGAAATTACATTTTCTCAGATCCATCTTAGGACTCTGTTTAGTGGTTTGCTTGGTTGTAAGGGAGGGTATTACAACCATTTAATTTTGATCATGTAATCAAATGCTTTGCAGCACCATCCAAAAATTCATATCTCTTGCCACATGAAGAAATTGTAATGCTAGCTTCACGATGTTCCTCTTTAATCACTTTAACAGCACATTGTAGATTAAAAAACCTAATAAAAGTCAGTCATTTTAGTAATTACTGTAAGATGCTGTTGACACAATCAAAATTGCTCAATCATGTCTTGCTCACTTAGAGAGAAAGTAGTTATTAAATTTAAACTTCTAAAAGCCAGAATATGAAATATTAAGGCAAGTCACAGATGTATCCTGTAAGACTTTATATATGGATTGACATCTTTCCCCGCTATTAGTATTGCTCTATTTCTTATACCCTTTCTTGCACACTGTGGAAATTCTTCCATGACCACACAGCTTCACTATTCTCTTCTTCCTTGGGCTATATTTGTATCTCAGTTCAAGCAAGAGAAATGAAGATCTCTGAGAATTTTGGGTTAGAGAAAACACTGTTACTTCCCCTGTGTCCTCTGGAAGTGATTCTGGGAACAAGAAGAGGTTCAAGGGCTAGCAAGCTGCCAGTTGATGGTAGGTTCTTAATCTCTTTTTGCCTTCATAGTGGGAATCTAGGCTGTCAGAAAGTGCTAAATTTAACATATACAAGCAGTAATAATTCAACAACCTCTACTAAAGGATAGCATGAATTAGTTGTGTTTTCTGGCTAGAAAAACTTATGAAACAATGTGAAAAATAAACAAGGAAATCCAAGGAAATGCCTTGTTTAAACTGGTAGTAACATGTATTATAGATGTTTTAGTTGGAGGTGCAACCGTGATGATTGATGGGCTTGCGAGAGACAGAATGGAAGAGCTTTTGATGCATTTGGAGAAAACGTGTATCAGGAACAAGCCTGAATTTTAGAATTCTGTCTTAAAATGGTCATGCATTATGTACTGGACTTATTTATCTGCATGTCAGATGAGTGTACAGATGTAGAAGAGTGAGGGTCTTCTCCATGGAGCACTACTGAAGAAATCTTAGGCAAATAAAAGAGAAATTTCATCTTGCCTTGCTGTAAATTTTTATTTCAGAAAGAGATTGTAAATGAGGAATTGATGGATAACCTCAAGTTTATGGCAGTTTTTCGACTCAGAGTGTAATAAAAATATTATTTAATTACTAATATTGTTACATCATTATGCAATATTTTAAAAAGGAGATTAAGTGAAACCTGGTAATTTTTGTTATCTTTCAATCTCTACTATTTTTATACTATCTCCTTGAAAATCTTCACCAAATGTAAATGGTTGAGGAATATATACAGTTTGGAAAGCAAAATATTTGAAAAGATCAGATCACTGCAGTATATGCTACATTTAAAAATAGTTACTCAATATCTTTTTTGGACTGCGGGCCAAATATAGGTACTGACATTTCTTCAGCACTAAATTGTGTTTGCTTATCATTAACATATATGAACTGCCACAGAACTTCATTGCCTATCTGCCAATTTTGGCAACAGGGCTGCAGAGTAATCTTTATCCCAGAGCATCTTAAGGTAGAAAATTTCTCATTTGTCAAAATACTTCTTCTCTCAATTCCACCCTATCTGTCAACTTGCAGCTGTAGACTTATAGTTGAATTCTGCCCTGCAGTTCTGTGCACTTTCCCTCACTTTCTTTCTTATGAGTAATGTACAAAAACTATTTTGGTGAAGACTTTTTTTGCTTGTCACAACACAAACTAGAGTGAGGTCTTTTAGAAGGATACTGATTTTTATAAACGCAGTTTACAAAATTCTCCCTCATCTTCGTGACTAAAATCAGGGACACTGACTCTTCTTCATCCCTATTCTTAGTAAATCTGAAAAAAATTCCCAGCTGTTACATAGAACACTATAATTTTATACAAGAAAAAACACCAGTGCTCCAAATGTAAGTGAACTAAGAGAAGTGCTGGAAGAATAGACCACGGATCTTTTATCTCAGGGGTCTAAAAGTAAAAGCACTAGTTTTCACTAATCACTTTTACACACACATTGTGTGTGTCTCCAAGCATGTATAAAAATTTACCCACAAAGATATTTAGAGATGAGAAGAAAGAAAACAGTACCCACACTATGCTTTTAAAGAGCAGAATTTAAGTTGCTATCCATAGTCTTAGAATAGTATTTTCTTTTTCGAATGAACTGTTTGCCAAAGAGCTCTCCATTTTTCTGGAGTCATACTCTTTGATCCTGTCCTAAAAGGCTTCACATTTCTTCTCTAATGTATTTGCAGGCTTTCTCTTTTCTATTTTGTTTTGATGATGAGCCCTCTGGGACTCTCTTATCCCAGCTAAGAAACATGATAATTTTCTGCCACAGAAGCATCTCTATATCAAGTCAGGAAGAGGTAGGACATGCACAGAGAGCAGAAAGAGTTGGTTTAGGATGAGTGAAAAGTTAAAATAAAAATTAAGAGAATATAGTTACAAAGTGAAAAGTAAAGCATTTCTTGAGAACTTTTTTTTTCTGTAATAGCTGAATTATAATGTAATCTTTAATTACTTGATCATGCATTTTTTCCATCTGTGAAAATGAACAATACTACAACTTCATCAAATCTTAATGGGTTTACATGAAACCAAGAAATAATATTTCTTAGATGTGTGAATCAGACCTTACAGAATGCAAAATCTGCCCTCATCTAAGGAATTCCTCAAATAGGGATTATGTTGTGGGTGGGTTTATTTTCTTCAGAGTATCTAGGTGAATGACACCAGCAAATATGAGGTTTTGAATGCATAGAAATTCTGACGCCTTGAACAGAATACTAGATGTTCATTATCCCAGAGACCTTAGAGAAAGACTTCAATGGGGTAAATCCTTTTGGTTTTCACAGAGTAAAAAAAATTATTGCAGATGGTGGAACAGAAAGAAACAATAGGTGCAGTTCCTGTCACAGATGTTTTCAGGTATTCTTTTGATCATCAGTTCTCATTCCCCTCCCTTCTTTCCCTCCCTAGCTCTGTCCCACTGGACTATATCACTTGTCTCTTATTTATCTCCATCTCCTCCCCCAGGTTTTCCATCACTGTGACAGAAAATGTATGCACTGCAAGGAGCTCCTTCATCCCAACTTTCACCTATATCTCATCAAGTCTTAGTATTCCAAAGCTGGTGTGGTCTGAGGGGAGATCTGCCTGGTTTGGGCTCACAGCCCCCCTTCAGCCTCCAGTTCTTTTGTATTCTTCAACACAAAGAACATAAAAATCCTCTGCTAAGCCCTCATGATGCATCTTCTGTTTGATTTTGCAGGAATTGTGTTTTCATTATTCTGTTGTCTTTTCTTTACTCTCCAAGTCAATTAAAGTTAATTGATTAATTGTTATCTGCAATAGCAACTACCCAGCTGGAAAAGCACCCATCTGCAGAGTGATCATATGTGTAGAACATGTCTAATTTCTTATGTGAAAAGGCTAGAACTCCTTTTAAATCAGCTTTAACCAGGTGCATTTTCCAGAAGAGGCAGAGTACAACATAACCGCTCACAGGTTTACTCAGCTTTCTGCAGCAGACATATTTGAACTTAGATGCACGGATGTAGCCTTGTTTCCTTTGAGATGATTTCAGGAATCCATCTTCTGTTAAAATGTTTTCTCTGGTTTCTTGCATTTCATGCAGAGTCTCTGGTGCATAAGCAATTTTTACATTTAGGGGAAAAAACCCCCAAATTCCTTTAGTAATATTTTGGAAACAGGAGCTTGGTACTTCCATAAGTAAATGTTGGCAATTGAAATTATATGTTTAGAGCTGTGCTTTAAGTCCTATTTGCACGCTACAATCGAACCAATTTCTCTTTATCAGTGAATTTGTAAAAATTCGTGTGTTTTTTTCAGTTCATGGGATTTGCAAGTATATGTAGAGTCCACTGCTCCACTGACTCATTCTGGAACATGCATATTAACAGTCATCTTTATGTACTGTATAAGAAAATCTTGTCGGTCCAAATAAATCTTAAAAAATGCTGAGTATATGAAAACCATTGAGTTGATTTGAAATATTTCCTTTTAATTTCATTTTATGATCCATTCCAAAATTGTTCATTATTCTCCTGATTCAAAAATTTGAAAATACAAATTCCAAATTATATTTTGCCTAGAGAAAAAATAATTTTGTTGCTATTTGTTTTATTTGAGCAATTGAGTAAAGAAAAAAAATCACAAAATACTTTCTGGTTGTTGAAGTTTCTGCAGAAAGAAAGATTTGCTGTTCAGAATATGGTAGGAAGATATACATGTATTCACCTCTGCAAATTTCTTCCACTATCTGCCAGAGGCAACACCCAAGTTTGATGATTTTCTCTGAAGCTGCACACTAATGCATTTTCTTTCTGTAGAATAACTAGTGTTTGTGCCCGGGGTGACCTAGAAAATTAATTTCTGAAGACATGTTTTCCTTATTTTCCCAGAAAATGGGGTAGAGTATATGGTGTGTCTCTGTAACTTACAGGAACAAGAAATTGAGAAAAATTGAGAGAAAATGTCAATTTATGAATTACTTATTTTAATAAATGGTAGATTCACTTACAGCTTCTTTCTAAAACCGTAGATTTATGCCTAAATGTTTTCATGTGTATTTAAAGTTGTAAAATCATACCTAACCTTACCAATAACTACATCATATCTATTCTATTAGATAGGCTGAGTCATGAAAAGATCTATTAAACACAGAAATTTCACTTCACCTTATGCTAAAGTAATGATTTTGTGGTTAAAATTGTTTATTAACACATTTTTCCTCATTTTATTTTAGGATTTTCTCAAAGCTTAAATAAAATATTCAGATTCAAAAGCATATATATCATATATGAGCGTGTAATTGTTAGCATTTTTATCAGATAACTGATCACTGAAAAAAATTTAAGCAGTGAACATTAACTTTCAGGGAGTTATATTTTTCAAGGCCACTTTCTTTTTGGAAGTAGTTAGGAACTTATAAAATATTACAGGGAAATGCAAGTTTTCCAGCACAAAGAACTAAAGGTCAGACCTCATTTTTAACATAAATAAAGCTTCTGAAATCTAAGCAAATATTAAGATAGATTTGCATCGAGATTAAATTTAAAATGAATGCCATTTATTTATTTAAAAGAAAGTGAAATCAATTAAAATACAATAGAGAAAGACATCACTGAAAAGAAAAAAATCAATATTCCTACTATTTACAGAATCTAATGTGAAAATCATCATTTAGAAGAAACAGAATATTAATTTGGCAGGAAAAAAAATCACTACCACTTGCAACCACCACCACCATCTCCAAAAAAAGGTAGATCATATAATTAAAATTAATTATATTTCCTTAAAAATAATTCAATACTTTCTAAACCTCAATAGAAATAATTAAATGTTTGCTTAAGCAATGTCTTCTTCAGTTTGTTTGGGTTATATAGTTTCATATTTGCATGGACATGGTTACATTTTATTTGTTAAGTCTGTATAATTTTATTCAGCTATAGTCTTCACTGCAGACAGCAGAAATGTACTTTCCCTGAACAACTTATTATTTGTTGATGGTTCATGAAACAAGACACACAAAAGATACTTTGAAAAATTTCCATTATTGTCATTAATTGTTTTACTAGGTTTTGTAGAAAACCGTAGCATGTGGAATAATAACTTAAGATGTGATAGATTTGTTGTAAAAAAAGAGCATCAACATTAATTGATTTGGGAAGGTAACTCTTAGTTAAAAAGCACAAATAATACTTTTACCAGATATTGTGACTTAATTTTCTGACATGGATCTATCATTTACTCTATAGCTGAATATCAGAAAAACATTCACACACACCCCTCAGTGAGGAGTGTGTGAAGGGTGTGGAATGTGCATGTACTGGATGGAATTTTTTTTTTTAAGAGTCAGTGCTTCTCATCAGTTGAAAGAATGGGAAGTGAATAATCTGTAATATAGTCCAGTGGCATCAAACACGGCAAAGAGCTCAGGGTAGGGAAATAAAGAAAAAATTGCCAGCAGAGTCACTGACTGTTTTTCTCCAGCTCTTTAATTACAAAAGAAACCTCAGACCTGGATGACTCCCTTGAAGGGGAGATGAACCTCGCTCAATGCTGCTGTGTACTTTATGACTAGGATGTAACATTTCATGTGATATTCTGTTCTGTGGGCTGAACTCACGAAATTTTGTGACATCAAATTCACATGAGACACTGCCAAGTAGTTGCTGTTCGTATGCTACAAGCCCAAGAAGCATGGAAGGAATTAGTAACAAAAGAGCCCTTTGCTGCATCTTCCATCTCAGGAAAGATGGAGCTTGATGTGTTAACCACTGGATGCACCCACAGTGGTTGCATTTGCTGGTTAAGTTTTTATGGACAAAATGTTGACCAAAGAACAAAATCTGTGGTGTAACTGACAGAATTAAATATAACAGCTCCTTGAAGCAAAAGTGGACTACAATGTAATTCTGTGTAACTACAGGAATTTTGAAATATATATTGTCGTTTAGAGACCGTCTCTAATCAATCCGTTAAAAAACCACCAGAGTAACAAAGATGCCTAAAAGGGAAAACAGTATATGGAGTATCTAGTACCAGTTGGAAAGTTGCTGAATAACTTGTTTCTAGGGTTCATTATTTTCTATTTAATATGTAAATGATAATATAAACCAGTGATAAATATTTTATCTACTTGTTCTGTAGTGAATATACATTGATGGTATCAAAGGTTAGTTCTTTTTTTGCTATAATTAAAATCAAGTAATTTTGAACCGACAGACAAAGTCTGTCAACTAACATTCCACTATTTAATGAGTTAATCTTTCATAAGGGCTAGTAGGGAGCAATTCTTTAATGTAAACTTTTAGCATTACATTAAACGCTCCATAGTGCTCTTTCTGGTCTCCAGTTGCCTGCCCAGAAGGTGAAATACACCTTCTACAATCCATGACTTCCAAATACCTCAGCAAGTTGAAACAGCATCAAACATGCCTAACCTGTGTGTGAGCAGCTGAACCCCATCCATCACGTTCAGCCTCGTGCCCCGTGACAACAAGATATAGACCATGGTTGTGTAATAAACTGTTGATTTACAAAAGTCTCCTGACTAACTAGTGTAGGACAATAAATAATGGTCTTTGGTCACTTGTGTTTCAGGGAGACCTAACAATAAAATGTCAAGATAATTACTAATTTCTTTCCAAAGTAAGTAGCAGTTTTGATCACTCATATTAAACACTGGACGCAAGTCAGAAGAAAGGCTACATTTTACAGCAGTATATTTTAAAAAATTAAATATTTTAAATAGGAATTTAGACTGAGTAATAAAAAAATGTAAGCCTTAAATTCAAAGACTAAAAAATTTAAGGCTAATTTGAAATACATATACATTCGCTAAAATTAAGGTAAGTGAATAGCTGTATTTTTCAAAAGAGCTGAAAGAGGGTGAGCAAATAATTCCCGTTAAATCTTAGTAATTGGACACTTTGGAAACAGCCACTATCTGACTCTGTTGTAGTCATCTAAATCTATGCAAAAATATGACCTTCAGATACCAGGAATCTTCCCAACTTATTTTAAATCATCACAAAAAGAATCATACTAGATGAATACCTAAAGTATTTCTATTTTCTGTTTATTTTGAAGTGTGCTTTTTTTCAAAAAGCTTTAAAAAGATGGACATCAGTTTTATGAGTTAGAAAGTCATGTGCAAATAATTGTCCAGTCCAGAGGGCACTCATCCTTAAAATACTGCTGAATTTACTGGTGTAGGTTGGCTGGAAATGAAAAATTTGGAAATGTAAAATGACAGAAATTTGAAAAATGTTACTATAGGTAAAAGCTTTCTTTCATGCAATCCAAACACAGCAGCTCATCCCTGTTGCTGTGCTGAACTATAGACTGATTGCCAAATAATCATACGAATCATGATCTGAACACTTTGCTTCACTGACAGATCTTAGGATCACTCAGAAGAGAAGAGACCACAGAAATTTTTAATCCAACCTTTGCTCAGCCAGGAGTTCCAAACAATGAGAGTACTGAATTCAAATCAGGTCACTTAGGGCTTTGTTTGGTAAGGTTTTGGAAAACCTCCAAGAGTGAACATTTCGCAGCCACACTGAACAACCTGAATCATTGCTTAATTATCTTCACAGGGAAATTTCTTAACTTAAATGCAGTTTAAATCTTCCATTTCAGTTTATCACATTTAAACATGATGTAAAATAATAGGAATTCATGGTTTTATGAATAAAAATAATATTTGAAAAAAAAAGTCAGGGTTTTTTTTTTACTCTGTGTGCATTATCTCTTAAGTATAATGCACATGTTTTCCCATCTTTGAATCATAGTAAAATCAGGTTTAGCAGGAATTAATGTCATTTATTGATCATTTTCAACCCTGGACTTTTTGAGTACCTACCTCCTAAAAAAGAAAATATCCAACATAAAACTATAATAGAAACTGAACTTTCCCTGAGATATCTGAGTATACAAAAAATTGGTGTGTTTTTGTGATATATCACACTTTTTCCATCAGAAGGACACTTTAATCAATGTTTTGTTAAATCTACTGACTTTCTATCTACTCGTCAGAAGGGTAAGCTGGTATGATTTATTCTCCAATGTACATGGATGACATTTTGTCTACTAAAGCATAGGATTCACTGGCAGGGCCATTATAATTCAAATAAAAAGGTGCTGAAACCCACATGATAATTTTGATAGAGGAATGTAATCTTGATCTGTATGTATTTGAAAAATCTATACAGTGCATAAGAAAAATAGCATTGTTCCTATCTCATTTGGGAAAGTTGTTGGATTCTACTTTTATGAAGGAAGTGGTTTTCTTCCCTCTGGAAAAAAAAAAAAACAACTATGCAGAAGGAGATTAGTCTAGAAATCATACATATTATAGCAGGGGGTGACATCAGAGGAGGGTGTGGAGCATATGAAGGTGGGACTAAAGTTAAAGGGAGAATTTCCTGTGTGTAGAATAATGCGTCATTTGCAGATCTGTTCCCTCCTGTGCTCAGGAGGAGACACTACCTGTGTTATTAAACTTGATCCTGAAGATATGTATTGATGTGCAACACAGTGTAGATTAAATTCTGTGGTAGAGTTAAGCATTGCAATTCCTGGAGTGCAAAGTAGAAACAAGTAATGAGTTCACATTTTACACTGCAGGATTTATGACAGCTACTAAAATAATAATTAAAAAAGAAAAAAAAAAAGAAAGAAAGAGCCCAGGCTGCATGCCTTATGTTAGGATATAATTATGATTTCCTTAATACCTAGGGAAAGATGCAATAATCACAATTCTCAAAAATCTCACGAATTTTTATGGTGCATTATGTTCCAAAACAAATCAGCAGATAGACAAGGAAATATGCAACTAAATAACTACCTGGCTGAGCACGAGAGTTTTGTTCAAAGAAACGGAAGCACCACCAAGATAATCTCTGATTTAGTCTTTGATACGTAGTCATCTCAGCATTCTCCACTGAATGAGCTATTATGTGCTGACTTCAGGATGGGAATGGTTAACCTTGGGCATGACTACACATTTTATTTCAGAAAATGAGGGAGCAATACAAATGTCAGTAAGTGTACAATTCAAGGGGCCTAGAGAATACAAGGAGAGAGGGAAAGAATATGTACATAAATGTTGAATGGTAGGAAATATGGGGGATGAAAAAAGCACCTATTTTTGGTTTATTTTGCTGGTCAGTCATTTTTTTTCCTCATCCTTCACTTCTAAAACTGCTGAGATCTCACATCTATAACAGTGTAATAGCAGTAGCCCTTCCAAAATGTATGGGGTTTTAACTTGTTGACAGTGTGTTTGTTAAAAGACAGGATGTTGAACTGGGATATTGATGTAAAACTTCCAAAGATGGGATTCTGAAATAAAATAGAATGCATTTTTAGGTGATTAGAATATCAAACAGTGCCAGAACTCTTGAGTACAAATATGACTCTTTGTATACATTATATGACTCTTGTGGTATTACACTGGGCAGAGATCCTGCGTCTGGGGAGTCAGGGAGTCCTAAAGAGAATCATGCACAAAGAAGGAAAACAATCTTGCGTAGTTAGTCTAAAATTTGAAAATAAAGGCAGCAAAAAGGGAATCCTATTTCCTCTCTTGCTTCCTTGCTTTCTTGCCTCAGCTGCAGGCTGAAGTGCCTCGCAGGACTGTTAGAGCTTTGCCTCTGCAGTTTGACCATATTGACAATAAAGTGGTGAAGGTGAGGGAGGAAATTTCTGGCACTGTCCGCAACCCCAAAACCTCTTGTGCGAGATGGATAATGCATTAGTGGGCACTTGCCATGGATATTTTCTTTGGTTTGTGTTTCATGCAGAATTTCACGGTTATCTCCAGCATCATAGCAGGCTTACTATGCAACACGGAGAATTTTTGCTGTATTTCTAGTTCTGCTTTTCTTCTACAAATTATATTTACATATTTTGATATTAGGTCGAAAGTCTATCGTGGTCCATTTGTGCATGGACTTAAATATCCCCAAAATTAATGTTGGAAAATTAGGTATTTTCTTCCTAACATAGTTTCTGTTTTTCTGGGAGGGAATTTGGTATGCTGAATAGATTCCTGAATATACCTGAACTATATATTAAGTGAAGCATCAATATGTGGTTCAAAAACTCTGGAAAGAAGATTTGGGATTGTCTGAGGTCAATTCATTTCCTCTCTCTGCTAGAGTGATAAAAATGTGAAGTGCTAATGAAGTAAAAAAGTTTAATTCAACTTTCAGTACTTACAAAGATTTTCTAGTGAAAAGGCACACAGGAAAACTTGATAGAAAAAAAGTATTACTTCCTTTTACAATAGTAAGTGTGCAGAAAATAAATGTCTGGCTATTTTACATCCAAAATATCATGACCTTTATTCTATCAGATTTATCTATATCTGCTTGACTACTACAAGTCACTAAAGTAGAGTGAAGCATTTGTTAATGAAATGAAATAACATTTCCCCTAACAAAGTCTTTAAACCAAAGAAAGAATTGCAATATTTTAAATAAGTAACTAACTCTGAAATACAATGTGGTCTATTGATATGTCCTTTAAAATATAAGATGCTGAAAAGAATTGTTATCCTCAGGGATGATAGTTTTCCATGTTAGGATATTTCTAAGTTGCTAGAAAAAATTGTCTATTTAAATAAATAAATGCTAATATATTTTATCACCATTAGAATTTTCACCAATCCCTCCTTCAAAGGTTGGATTATTTTTGCTTGCTTTCCTATACTTAATCAACACAAATAGATGTGGCAATACTTAGCTCAGTTAAGATGAAAACATTGGTGTTGGAAGAAAGGTATTTTCTGATATGGCTCTGTTGCTCTGGGGATAATTTAATTAATTTTTCTGAATATTTGTTAAAAAAATCTTTTTGTTAAGATATATTATAAATTATAATAACTTATTAATGTATAAAAATAAATGCACCCATTCTTATAATATGCCAGTCATTTAGAAGCCTAGAACTTTCTTCTACTTCCACAGGATGCTTTTAATACTATTCAGAATCCTGAAGGTGCTTCCAGAAGGTCAAGTAATCCACTTTTCTAATTCGTTATCATCTGATTATCTCTAGCTCGTAATTAACTGTCACTATCCTGTGTATGATCTGTCCTGTGACTGGAAAGAAGAGTGGAGCCCACTTTGTCTCCTGTATCCCTGCAGCATCAGTGCCTGTTCCCAGCAGGCTGACAGAGAGGGAGGTGCATCAATTGAAGGACAAACCAGAGCTTGGTTTGGTTTGGGTTTTTGGTTTTGTTTGAGTGTGATAAGGAAATGGGGGTTCATGTTTTTTGTTTGAGCATTTCTGTTTGTTGAAGGTGGGTTTTCAAATTAAGCAATACCTCACAGACCAGAATGAAAGTAATAGTGGACACTTTCCCTTATGGAAAGCCTATCCTGCTCTTTGAGTGTCTTTGTTTCAAATGGAAAAACTTGCTGATTTAATTTTGAAAATAAGGACTATAAATCTTTGATGTGAGTTGCTCATACTCATTTCCCAGAAATCATTTACCATAAGTGCATATGTGTGATTATCTCAGCTGTGATTATCTCTTCTTTGTTACATTTTTGAGAGCTTTTGAATAAGCTTCCCAGATGTTTATAAAATACACCGTCACCTGCAGTTTCTTTGTTCATGCTAAGGTACCAACCTCTGTACACACATTCTTTCACCTTCCACTAATAATAATAATAACAATAAAAGAGTAGTTTAGTGGCTATTGAGGTTTAAAGGGTTGAATTACAAAATGGCAGGCTACCAATAACTTTCAGATAGACAGTAGATACAAATGCATTCACCACGACTTTCATTCTGAGACATAAGTTGAATTTTAGAAAGGAACATTGTAATCTAAATGCTGAAATTATGTTAGAAGTGAGAAATCAAAGAAATGGTGTCTAATCTTTTCCTTCATGACATGCTAATCAGTGATTTTTATTAGGCACTTTACAGCAAATGCTTACAAGTATTAAATATCAGAAATTCTTGTGCTGGAAATTGCTGCACTGACAGAACTGAGATGGCTCAAACCTAACTTCACACTTAATCAGTACATTTCTCTGCTTAGTAGTGCTTTTTCTCCTACTGTTAGCTTTGTGATGATGAAAAACACATTTTGGTTTTGTGTCAGTACTGGAAATAGGACTTGCAATCATAAAATCTTTTACTACTCTGTGCTGTGCAAGTGACTGAACAAAAAATTCAGCCTGGCAAGCAACAGTCAATGGCCATCGTGGCAGCTGATTTTGTGCTGATCAAGGCTTCTAGAGTGAAAGCTTGTATTGTCCTGGGAATGCTGATGTCCTCAACTGCCCAGCAAAAGTTAAAGATGAGTAAAGCGAAATGTAAGGTAAAATTTTTCATATGATGACATTTATTGTGTTATATGATTACATTAATTATGTAAATTCATGTATTTATTTATGTAGATAATGATGGGTATCAAATATAACAGTTAATATTAAAGGATATATGCTACATTGCATGCGGATAACAGAGGAGGAAGGGATTACAATTTCTTAATCCTTTACCTTCTCACTTTACCCTTGATGCCTAAAGACTTTTGGTTTTTTATGTATTTGTAGTCTTGTAGATTTTTAGTATATATATAGCTGTGTAGTTTCTAGCATTTTCTCACTTATTTCTCATCTCTCTCACATTTTAGAACACTAGTTAAACTTTCTCACATTTTTGCTACATGTTGTTTTGCCTCATGTCTGAGGAAAGGAATTTCTAAGAAGGACGCCCTGCTTTTGCACTAAGGCTTAGTAGACATAGCAAGATGTAGAGCAGAAACCTTTGGAAAAATCCAAGGGGACAGGTCCAAAGGGTGGGTTACCAGGGAAACCATTCTTCTATTGGATGTGCTTGCTAGGTATGCTAAGTGGTTAAACTCATGAAAACTGTAAGATTTCAGTACCGGGCATGCGCATAACCATATTTGTACACCTGAGAGTTTTCTTTAAATACCTGCTTTTTATCTTACCCTAATATTGTCTGGAAAGTTTTTCTTTTGAAATCTCCAGGAATCACCATCAGTAAATCCATTACATTGAATTTCTATACATGATTTTTTGAACTTAATCATTCACTATGTTAGTGTATTTTCTGTTGTTTTGGGGAGTTATCTTGTGAGACAGAGATGCTATGTTATTGGAAATGCTGTTGGTATGAGTTAGTCCAGAATAAAACAACTGCTTTATTAACAGCATCAAACATAAACTCTTTGCTTCTAAGGGATAAGTCAGGTTTTCAACTGGAGAAAAACATGCTAAATTATGTTACGGAAGCTAAATTCTGGCATTATCAAACTAGCACTGCTGAAATGATTACCTTTTCTTCTGTATTGCATTGAAATGTAAAGTCTCTGAATTGGCAAAACAACAAACAACCACTTAAAAATAAATCTTTAGAGCTGGAAAAGATGCATTGGCTTTTTTTGTCTCTACTGTGTTGCTTTAAGCACTTTTGCTTCTCCAGCATAAAACTCAAAACCCATGGTGGCTGACCATAACATTGAGTCTAGGATGTCCTTTGTGAGAGCATATCCACCAGTCTATGACTGATAATTCCTAAATGAAAAGAACTTGATTGATTTGAATGGCATGTCTACAGACCCATTTATGGTGTGCAGCTTGAGCACCTCAGTGCTAAGTTGAAGCTGGTAAACAGAACTGGAAAGCTACAGGACACCTGGCAAAGAAACAATGGTCATTTCTGCTGCTGCAGCAGGTTCTTAGATTGGGTAGTCAGGGTTGAGGAAAAAATGTCATTGAATCTTTACTGAGGATAAAATGAAACAAGAATTTCCTTGGAAAGTGATATTGAGCTGAATTAAAACCAGGAAAAGAAAATTCAGGTAACTAAGTAGATGGGTTTTTTTAATTTTAATTTTGAAAGTAAACAAGAAGCAGCAATAGAGGAACCAGCCTATAAATATAACCATTCTGAAAAAAACCAAAATCCTTTAGGATGATCCTGGCTGTCTTCTTTCCTTGCTATTTGTTTTGTGCTTTTTTTGTTGTTTACTATTAAAAATACTTCCTGTATATATCTACGGGGAAAAACACTCCTGCTGTGGACTCTTCATATGTTCCTGCGTATTGTCAATGAGAATAGGAGAAGTAATGCTTTATAATTTTACCCAGCTTTATGCTTCCAGTTTCTCAAAATTAAAAAAAAAGAAAAAAAAAGCCAAACCAAACCAGAACATTTCTGCTGTGGCACTGCTTCTACAGGGAAGCAGTACATTCAAAGGGAAAATCAAGGCAATGAGAGGCAAACAGAATGTGTGGGAAATGTCACAGGAGCCCTTCTTTTGTGTATGCTCACCTACACAGGTGGCAGAGGCCTGAGGCCCCAGAGTATCTGTCTGGGGCTAATCTGGGATTGGCATGGACATCTGAAGGGACACAGTCACTCATCTTCAGCGGAATTTTGCTTTGTTTAATGTAGAAATTCTACATTTAAGTTTAAAATACAAATTCTGAGAAACATGCTTATATTACTCATGTCTCATTACATTCCAGTATGAACAAAATGGAATTCAAGTAATAGTCTTACTTTTTATTCATTTTGTTCATCATAGTTTTCCTCATTTGTGTTTGGATCAAAATTAAAGTCTTAACTGAAAATGTTCTTTTATGTATATTTTTCCACTTATGGATAAGTGTGTGCTTTGCTCACCTAATCTAAATTGTGCTTCAGTATGTTTGAGAATGGTGTCTTCTTGAGAATGCCAAGTGGTTTGTTTCCATAAAACTTTAAGTAAATTCAGATTGTCAGGGATCATTATCATTTAACAGTGACTAAGACACATATATTTCTATTTTTATGTAAATGAAACAAACAGCATTACAGCATATGTAGGATTCTCTCAAGGTTCTCTAGAGATCATAATTTCACTGCTTATAATGAAAAGTTTGCATTGATGACTTTTTAAATAAGCATTGCTACTTCCTCAAAGTGTTAAAAGAGTAAGGAACAGTATGTCTTGAATTACCATAAATAGGATAAAGAGCACATTGAAGTTGAACCTTCAAACTCTATCTCCAGAGCAATGCACCAGGCAACTTTTATAAGTTCCATAGCTATTTAAAAACATAAAACAGAGAAACAACAAGTAAAATGAGACATTTATATGATCTGATTAAAACTGTGTTTCTCTATTCTAAGAGAAAAATTGAAAAAGATGGGGCCTCCTACCTGAAAATGGAAAGCTCACAGTAAACTTTTTGGTTTGTCTTGAAGTACAGTCAATGGAAGAAGTCTACTTTCGTTCTACTTACTGATTATAATAAAACGCTTAGAGACAGAAAAATGCATATTTATATTTTTAAATATTGGCCTAGAATATCAATCACGGACGTGTCTATGTAATAAAAAAGGAAAGACATAAACCAGCTCAGTCGCATGTCTTGTCAGAATTTAGGGCAAAATCTGTTGCAGGAAGCTGGAAGATATTCATGGTTGTTATTTTGGAGCAGTAATATTTTGCCTCAAAATGTTATGGCCTTAATGTTTTGCCTCAGTGTCAAAATTTGCAACTGAATCCTAACCTTTCTTATGACTAAAGTTTTTGTTTTTCTCAGCTAATTTCCTGAACTTGAAATTCAGTAGTCAATATAATAAGGATACAAATTCCTCATTAAAGTTCAAAAATGAATTCTAGAACCACACCACCCAGCATCACGAAACTACCTAGTAGTTCCTAATGATATGTAAATGTCCCTTGAACCAAGCAGAACAGTACTAGCAATATTTGCATAAAGTTTTATTGCACAGTAGGTTGCATAAACTTGTGTGTGTATATATATCTTACAGATATATATGTCTGTATACATATATATGTATAATCATATATGTGTATATATACAACATATGTATTCTTAAATGTATAGTAACATTTGAACATGAGACATCCATAAAGATGGAATGAAACACAGTCACTTAAGAAAATAAGAAGCAAATAAAGGAAAGATGATGGTACTTTAGTAGAGGACAACCTACAGGAAGCAACCCTGGAGAGGCTGGGAAACAGCATTGCAATAGCTTAAATTTACTATTACTATTGGGCTGTATGAAATGAGCCATATCAAGTCAGAAAACAATTACATCTGTTTCAGTAACTCAATTTTGATCCCAGCCTGTGGCAGACAGAGAAGAAGCCAAAGGCAACCACATCATTATATTTTTCAGGTGTACTCATATGTTCCATTGGTCAGCTGTTACTGTCTTGAATAATACTTTAGGTTTTCTTCTCCCATGAATTAGGAGAAATGTTTTGAGCCTTTACAACTGAGAAGATAATTTACCTGAATGCACAGAGTTCAACTATGAGCAAAGTGCTAGCATATCCTGTTTTACACTTCTAGTCTGATTATTTCAGTCCTTTGATTCCATTTTTGGTTTATGACAAAGAATAAACACTCATCTTTTATTCACCTTTTTCTTGACATCCATGTTTTTACACCATTCTGTTACATGTCTGAGGTTTAAAGGTCAGTTCTCATTCAGAAATGTTTGCATATCTCTGAGAATTCCTTCTGCCCTTCTTTGCTTCTTTTCAAGTCATATTAAACTATTGGGGATATGAGGACCATAAGTACTTTATAGTCTCTTCCTTTCCTTATCATTTTTATTTGTTTTGGTTTATTTTTCACTCTTCACCCTTTTTACTCTTTACCCTCTTCATAGAATTGCAAAACTTTGACTAAGTAGTAAGGTTAAAAACAGGTGTATACTGACTATCAGTAGTAAGTCCTTTCCACTGTTTCCATGAAAAAAATCAGAATTGTTTTCTTCAGTGTGCACAATTTTAATATTTTCAGTATTGGTTTATCCACTGTACTATCAAGTACTATCATATTATTCTTCTTCACCTTCTGACAATTTTTTCAAAACTCAGCTCATTTAGTAAAAACTTATTTCTGTCCATTTAAGGTCAGAACATATAAAAATAGAGGCATTTGTATTCAGTGTTTTAACTCTGATATCGGCAACTTTTTAGCATGGTGACTAATGCAACATGCTATTTCTCATAACCATTCCTAGAAAACAATCGTCTACAAAATATTAATCCTCACCACCACTGGCTACACTTATAGGTATGAAATTCTATAGTAAAATAGCTGAAGAATTGTAAGAAATTCTCCTTATTGTAAAGGAAATAGAAAGCAGACAAGACCAGTCTGACAGTCCATCTAGTCTAGTGTTTTCTCTTTGGTGCTCTTGAAGATAATATGTTTCAGAGAGTGCTGCAGCAGACATATTTGCAACAACCCATTTGAAGAGTGTATTTCTTTCTATATTTATCAGGCTTTACAGCTTGAAACAAGAAGCTTCAGTCCTTCATCCTTCAGGTCATTTCCATCGCTCTTCAGGGCACAAGGTAATTTTTAACTGACAAGGGCACAAAGCTACGTTTGAAGGAGGCAGATTCCTCCATCATTTTCTGCATGGGTACATTGTGTCTTCCTCTGATGTATGTGGCCCTGGCCAGTGTTAAAGCTAGACTGCTGAACTAACCACAGGTCTGCTCCAGCACAGAAGATCCTATAAAATAATAGATTATCCACTCTAAGTACAGTATTTCCTGTCAATAGTACATAATTCCATCTGAAAATACATAGTAATGCATACCAAAAAACCAACTGACTGTGCTTATAAGTCATTATATACCTTATACTGTAATAAATATATATGCTGGTATGAAATTCAGTATATAAAATACCAGATTGTATACCCTTGATTCAGGCTTCACAAGTATTCATGAATAATTTTATTTTGATTACTGGAAGTCAAGGTTATCGTTTATTTTTTCACAAAGCTTTTTCTATGAGATAAATATTTTAAATTATTTTTGTAAATATTCTTCTTGTCCCTGTGGAATGCTGAAGACAACTGTCACTGTTTCTTTAATTTAAAATTGCTGGTCTAATAAGTGAAAATAATACTTGTTCTTTGTCTACAAAATACTTTCAACAACCAAATAGAAATTGGGACCGTTCAATTTCCTGTTCCATCTTGAATAAATCTCTGTTCTGTATTTGGTAAATCATTCAGCACATTCTTGCCAACTGAAAATGGGAACAGTGATATATTTCTAACTTGGTGTAATAGACAAAAACCAGTAATCATGCTAAGTGATCATCTGATTAAAGATCTGAGACTGGTGGTCATCCTAATCCAGCAGTTTTCTCAGTCAAAACCCTCAACTATCCCTTATTTAAGCAGCTTCGCAAGCGAGACATTGATTCACCAGAAAAACCAAATATGCATTGGTAGATTGCATTTATTTGGGACTGTACTATAAATCAGATTCAGAGTGTCTCAAGTGTTCTGGAGTCATCTGTTAACTTTTAAAATTGTTTTATGGTTTTCATTTTCTTATAGAGTTAAAACCATTAGGTCATTTCATGTAACTGTCTAGAAGCCATATATCAAGATATTCCTTCAGGAAATACTTTAAATTTTGTCTGACTAGAGGATGACTTGTGAATTGGCTAGAACCCATTTTTCAAAAAGACTCTAGTTTGGCATTTAAGCCATACGGAGAGAATTTACTATTTTCCATGGGATGTGTTGCAATTACAGGAGTTGAGGGAGGAATTTTAATTTTTTTTTTCTACACAATGTGCAACACTTCAAACAGACATGCTGAAGGTAGCTCATGTGGATACCATTGCTTTAAAATTTCCAGTATTTTATTACTTTCTTTAAATGGATTCAGTCTATCAGTTCAGTTTCTCTCACTCTAGAAATAAATATATAATACTTACATAACTTCTAAACCTGCATACCTTCCTTCTGTCTAAATTGAAAAACTTCAGGTAACATGTACCTGAAGAAGATATTTTTTCCTATTTCATTCAACTATTCAGATGTTTATTGTCCAATATAAATATTTCAAACCATGCTGTTCCTGTACTCTGCAGAGTACCTTCATGCCTCTTGTAGATTCAATGGGATGTTCTTACAGCCATGAAAGTTAAAAATAATTTAGAAGACATTTAAGGCAGGTTGGAGCAGTCCAATTCTACATTGAACTTCTGAGACTATTCGCCCCTTTTTTTAATGCAGTGTGGATTCACAGAAATTATCGACTTATTTCTACATGATTTTCACTTATTTGCCACATCACAGATTTAAATTCTGAAAAATATCTTAAATATTAGATAATATGGTAATTTGAATCACTGCCACTTCCAGATATCATTGCCATATAAAGTTTGGTAGCCCTGTGAAGGCCAATTTTAATCTCCCATAAATAAGGTGTGTTTTTCTTGACCATGGCGTCACTTAAAATATCAGTGCTCATATCATTCTTTTTTTTTTCTGCTATAAAACTCTGTGTGCTCACTATGTTAATTATTATTTTAACTGTGCATTCTTATATAGCATACTCTCCCTAGCTTTATCTCTGTTTGCTAGTTTTCAAAGTTTCTGTGATTTCACTGAAGACGTAAATCACAAGACTTAGTTTTCCTATATAGAGTGCAGAGAAAAAAATCATATCCAACTTGAATAAATGCTCATAGTCTTGCACCAAGAGGTATCCTAACTATTAGACTGACTCAAGTCTTGTTAACCAACACAGAAAATCAAATTCTATATAAACTCCCTCATAGTGAACAAATACAACCAAATTTTGCTTTCATCTGCATGTAAGGGCAGAACATGGGTGTCTATATGAAATTTCTGAAAAAAGGGGTCCCTGATGAGATGTGTTTCACTGTATAAAGCAGAGTAAGCAGCACAGCTTGAGTTAGAAGCACATGTTAGATGAAGAGAAAAAACAGTGGTGTGTAAGGAAATAAAAATTAAATTCTGTCATGCTCCTTCAGTTCTAATCTTTTTCAGAAGTGCTTACCAGAATGATGGTGGCTCTTAGCAGCTTTTGCATTAGAGATTACAGTCACAAATGCAAGAATGCTTTTTCATGACAATATGCTATCAGAGAAACAAACCGTAATTATTTTCTAAAATTTCTGACCTTCTAGCAAGTCTAATTCTTCAAGTTCATCCCCAGTGAGATATTTTCAGCATTAGTGGGTAAAATTCTTGCTTGGTTTAAAGTCGGTGCTCCTGTGACATGTATTTATTTATCAGCATCATCTACATTTCTAAAAATTCAGCTCATAGGCCTGTGTAGATAAATACAGAAATACTTTCTCTCTCTGACTGCCATTAGTTTAAGAAATTACTGACTTTCAAACAACTTTAGTGACCTTTTATGCTCTGGATTCATTTCTCTCAGTATCTTCCACAGACTGGTCTCTAGATTTGTTAGTTTTACATTTGCATTATAGTTCTGGGACGCTATACAAAATGCACTCCTCCTCCTGATTCTTCCTTCCTTTATCAGAGCACACCAAATTTTCAAACATTGATGCTATTTTACTCTTTCTGTATTTGTTACTGGAACTCATAATGCACTTGGAGTCTCTGAAAACTTCACATAATTGTACTCATCCGTTTTGAGGATTCTTATATTGTTGCTCATATTTTAGTTATTTTCCAAGGATTTTCTAGGAACTATGAGCTCTTCTCTGATGATTCTTCATGACCATTCATTGTGCTTTCCAGTTTGACATCTTGGATGAATATATACTGAAACTGCATAAGTTCGTGTGTGAATATACAAACATGTGTTTGTATACACACGTGTTTAAGTGTAGGCATATGAATGAATATGTATACCTACTCATATATATATGCATAATATATATAGAAAATGCATATATGGATATTCATAATGGCATATTTAGGCATGCAAGGAGACACACAGGCCCTGGCTGCCAGAATGGATAGTTCTGTAAAACTATCCGGAAAGATTTTCCTTTGGGGCCCTTTCCGAGGGCTCCAGCTCTTCATGACACTTTGGAAGTCTAGTGTACAGTAGTATCTGTTCATCACTGTGACAAAGCATTTTTGTCTTCTGCAAATTGAAGTTCATTACATTAGTGCTGATGTTCTCTCAGCAGGTGGTCGATGTCAATTATTTTTTGCTTCTGTGTAATGAAAGCTGCTACATATTCATTTCAATTCTGTTACAGAGCTCTGAAGTTCTGACAAGCTGTGAGCAGTTCTTCAATCAGGTAAACTTATGAACAGCTTCCTACTAGTTGGAATCATCTTGTCCTGACTAACCTGGATTTCTCACAACTTGTCTCTATGTTTGCCTCATACACAGTGGCTAGGTTGTCCTTTTCCTTTCTCAATTTTTAGAGCTTGTTGCAGAAGACAGGCATCCAAATCTCGCTTGTTCACTTGCAACAGCTGTTTCCAAATGTTGGACAAGCTGATTTATTTTAACAGGTGCATGCATAAGATAATTTGCATTGATCTGAGACTTGGACCTTGTCTACATGCGAAACTTACCTTGCCCATGTCCAAGCCAGCACGAAGTCACTAGTCAGATCAAGCTGAGTTCTGTTCCTCTGGAAATAACAGCCCCTCTTTCAAGACTAGCTGCTGTTATCAGTCACATGGACAAAAAATAACCTGATCTTAAATCTTGAATAAAGTGCTTCTTGATTATACACTATTCAGGTGAAGAAACAAAACTAAAATGAAACCAGAACGTGAAGTTACAGTAAAAATATTTTCTAAGTCTTTTCAAGTACCTGCTGAGGTACTCAAATTCCTAGTTTCACTTTCAGGAGTTTGCCCTAACTTTGATATATTTTACACAGATATATATATATATATATATATATATATATGTATATATGTATGTATGTGTACATCTATATATACATATATAATCCCTAATTCTGAAGCTATGGGAAATTTCTTTTAATTTTCTAGGTATTAAAAAAATACTTTTAAAACATGGATCTTCTTCCAAAGCCTGTGTTTGTCTTATGACTCATTAGAGGGACAGTAACTCATTGTGTGCTCATATTACACTGGTAACTTAATCTGCTGAGAAAGATCAGAGTTACGCCCATATAAATCTTCCTTACTGCCTGTTGGAGCACTCCCTCTGCTATGTGCACATACACTTTCAGGCATAAAGAAAAGATGCTTGAAAAGTTTTACTTTGTGTCCTCTAGATAATAAGTCATCAGAATTCATTTTTATGTCTGAAAACATAAAGAGTGTGGTGATTGTGGCATTGCCACTGTTTGCTGGAACTGGTTATCTGCACTTGCACAATACTGTGCGCTTTAGGTAGGTAGAAGTTTGTTATCAGCTACATAAAAACATCTGTCATCCTGTCATGTTTAATGAGAGGAAAGCATGGAAGAAAAATTGCAATCCAGAGATACAGTTAGTTCCCTGGAATAGAACTTTCAGTCGTATAACTTGTTCATTAAAACACAGAATGACCACCTTACAGACTGGCTGGGGTAGGAGGGCACCTCTGGAGGTCATCTGGCCCAAGCTTCTGCTCAGAGCAGGGCCAGTGAGAGCAGGTCAGCCAGGAATGTGTCCAGCTGGGTTTGTAATATGTCTAAGACAGGGACCCCACAGCTTCTCTGGACAACCCCACTCTGTGTGTGACCACCCTTCTCACGAAGAAGCTTTTTCTTATGTTTAGGGTCCATTTTGTGCCCATTGCCTGAGAAAAATCTGTCTCTGACCCCTTTACTCCTCCATCAGGGAGTATGATCCTTCTGAGCATTCTCTTTTCCAGACTAACAAGTCACAGTTCTTTCAGCCTCTTCTTGTATGCCTGATGCTCCAGTCCCTGAACACCTTCATTGTACTCACTCCAGTATGTTCACATCTCTCTCGTACTGGGGAGTCCAGCACTGGACCAGCACTTTAGATTTGTCTTGCCAGTACCAAGTAGAGGAAAAGGATCCCTTCCCTTGACCTGCTATCAACACTCTTGCCTAATGCAACCCTTCTTGGCTGTGAAGGCAGACTGCTGATTCGTGTCCAAATTCTGGACACCCAGAGCGTTCCCCAACAAACTGCCTTCCAGATGGGGCATATACTGGTCAGGATATGACATTTCCCTTTGTTGATCTTCAAAGCTTTTGGCCCATTTCTCCAGCCTTTTGAGGTCCTCTTGAATAACTGGACACCAATCTGGTTCATCGGCCACTCTCAAGTTTTGCATCATCTGTAAACTCACTGAAGGTTGCTCCATCCCATCGTCTGGATCATTAATGATGATGCTGAACAGTATTGGCACTAGTATACTTACCTGAGGGAAAATCTCTGTGTTGTTGTAGAACTGACATTCATTGCTTAGAAAAAAGTGGTATTCAGACCATTACATTAGAAACAGTCTCCCTGCCATCTTGACTGTCAGATCAAAATTCTTCCATGAGGGTTTTTTTGCCTTTTTCATTACAGTCATTTTTGAGAAAGCTCTTCTTCCCTATTGATGATAAAATACTGTTCAAAAATCAAAACCTACTGATTTTTAAACTGTCATGACATTGATCTTAAACTCTGAAAATTTTAAATAATCTTGTTCATGGTCTTTGTGTTAGACTTTGTTTCAGTAAATAAGTTTCAGTTTTCAGTACTGAAGTTTTCGGTAGATGGTCATCTAAAAGGCACACCATTGTCAAATTATAAAGAGATAATTTAGTTTATGAAAGTCTTCCTTTTCAGAGCTCAGTGGCTACTCTATTTTTTAGTTCAGAAGACTTTTATATTTACTTCACTCAATTCTTCAAGAAGTTCAACGATATTTCAGTAGTGAAACTTCTTTATGCTACCTGCTTGAGCTCTTGCACTAAACTAAAATTCAGCTGCTGTCTTCTTGATTGACTTTTATTACTCTTGTTCATGTTGTGTCCTTGGAAATCGAACATTAGCAAAGATTTCTCCATCAGAGGTGACAATGTGCTAGACAATAAGATAATAAAAAGGAGAGGGATGGCAGAAATAAAATGAAGTGTTTTGTACATCTGAAAATACCACTCATACTGCATCAGAAAACATGTTAGTACCAAGCTTCAAGTAAGTCCTGTTCCTTTGAAGTCCATATGAGCCTTTTTTTCACAAAAACTCTTGTTTCACATGCATGTATTATCCAAGTGCACAATGCATTTCTGTTTTCTTTTATTCATGACTGATGGCCAGGCAGAATCCAACCACTAAAGGCAGCAAATCAAATTAGGAAATCACCACTGTAATGCTTCACATATACTTGGAAATTACAGACCTGCAAACACACTTGAATCAGCACATAAATCACAGAATATTAGAATCATAGAATTATTAAGGTTGGAAAAAATCTCTAAGACCATCCAGTCCAACCATTAACCAGATAATGTTTATGCATCTGTGGGCACCTGGAAGGTGATGATAATATTGCTTCTTCAGAACAAGAGGGCATTCAGGGCAATCAGGTCTAATTCTTTTGAATTCTGGGGTATCACACCTTTAGCGATTGACAAAAGTCCAGCTTAGTTTTGTTGTCTGCCTACCTTATCAGAAGACTGATCCAAAATCACACTTCTGTCTTCCTGGCTAATTGCATCCATTTATTTTTATGTCAATATGATCCTTTAAATAATAGTTTTCACTTTCTGTTCTTTGCTCTTCCCTTCCTCCAACCCACTCTCCTTCCCACTCCCTGCCAGAAGGAAGTATCAAAAACCATCTTTTCCCATTAGTTTTGTAGCCTTATCTAGCTATGCATTAGGCTTCCAGCCACAGTATTAGACTTCTTTCATTTGATAGCTGCTTCTGTTCCTTTAATCGCTCTACAAGTTCTTGCCTGTACTGCTCCAGCAGCCCTGAAAATAAGAAATATGCAGACAGAGAAGTACAGGCACTGCAGTATCATTGCTAATATCAATTTTTGTATATTTCTTTAAAAATTTGTAGGCTATCTTCCTGATCTGCAAAGAAAATGAACAAAGAGAAAGAGTGGAGAGGAACAAGGCTCAGTTTTGTAAAGTTCATTACTATCTTTGCTCAGAATATCTGCAGGTATTAAAAACTTGTAATTAAATGACGCATCAGTTAAAACCAGCACAGTCCACTATAGACATTTATCTCTGTCTCTATTCCTAGACCTAGTACCAGTATTTCTTGATTTTTCCTGGAAATTAAGTAATTGTCAGTCAACATTTTTCTGTAAAGTTTGAAAGAAATTGTCAAAAGGTGCTAAAGGAAATATATTCCTCCATTTCCATGTAAATCCCAATTTTACACCAGTTTGCCCCTAATCCTTAGTTCACTTCCTTTCCCTCCCTTCTGCCTGCAAACTGGTCTCTGTCATAGTCTGTGCAATGAGAAAAGCCTGCAGGGCTTGCATAACGATTATGTTTCCAAGTAGTTTGGTAGGATTGCTTTTTGGGTTAAACCTCAGGAATACTGTTCAGTAATGTCAACTGAAACATTTGTTATGAGGGATGTACATAAATAGTGCAGTGTACTGGTTTCATATAGGAAAAATAATGAGCTACTTCCATGAAACTGTGTCCAACAGTGTTTATCAAGGTCTGATTTCTGGATCAATGGAGGTCCTTAAATATTCAGGAGTGCAGCAAAATATTTTTTTCTGCAAGTACTTAATATATTTTTATAAAGACAGATAAACAAAGCAAACAGAGGGATATGGCAGAAATACAGGAGCATTGAAAATATAACCTATATTCAGTACAACAGTAATTGGAACTTTTTTGGCATTATTTCATATTATGGATGGATGTTTTTGTGTGTTTGTTTGCATGTGTGTGCTTGTGCATGCATATACCATATATTTATGTGTGTGTATGTTTTTATATTTCAACTAGGTATCCCTCAAATTTGAAAAGTGTGAAAATCAAAGTAGTTGTTCCTAATTATTCCTTCCATCTCTATCACAGCATGCAAGTGCAGTAATGAAGAAAGTCAACAACTGGGCATGCACCCGCAATATCAATGCTGAGGAATTCACACAGCTTGTCTGAACCCTCAACATTTCTTTCCAGCAGGTCAAGAACTAGTTCAAAAGTAATAATTCTCTTGAATGGCAGTGGATGTGAGAGGATACCCTTCCACGCACTGTGCTCATTCTTGCTTTTTGCTTTTAAAATGTTAGGACTAAAAGTATTCCTGCATTCCCAAATAATATGTTTTTGTGCCAGACTTGAATCATGTTGACAACCATGACGACCAATGATTTTTCCTCATTCGTAGGTAGGTCACAAACAAACTTTACCCTAAAAGCTACTTTTTTTCAACTTTAAGAAGGAGTCTGTGTTTGTTTTTCTGATTGGATTGTAAGTTTGAAGGAAGAAAAATTTCAAAAGTATATCAGTTTATGAGACTATATGAAGTTTATGAGACATTAAAAAGTATTCTAGCTTACTCCTTCCATTCACTCTCAATCTCAAATAACTAAAATACGTTCTCTAGGACTTCTTCACTCTACTGTTTGATGACTTGTGTCTATTCCTCTAAGTATTAAACTTATATGAAGAAAATTTATTCAAGTTCTTAGGGAAAAGGGCCACATAATGATGATAGCATTCACTTTTAATTGTAAATCTATTTTTTTATACTTTTATGTGTAATATCTATTTTCTTCTCTACATTCCAGTTTGATAATCGTAGTCTTTCACAATAAGTTTGAAGAGATAAAAGGATAAGCATTTATGATGTACTTCCTACATTTCTTCACTCTAAGACAGTAATTGCAGTAGTAGCATAAACATTGAGCTTTTTCTTTAACATGGAATTTCTGTTTTAAAATATGCAAACCTGTTGAAAATAATTCTATCAAAAATTAAAGCTAACACAGATTCTGGCAAGGGTCATCTCTCTCTCAAACAGGGAAGGAGAATGGGAAGAGGAAACCTTGCTGTTTCTGAGATCTTTTATATCAGTTCAGCCAAGTCATGCCTCATGCAATGCTATCAAGATCAGTACGACTTGCTATAGAGTGACTTGCTGAAGTTACTTGGGATAAATTATTCACAAAGAGCTTCACAGTTTTTATGGTATTTTAAGACAATGATTTAACAAATCTCAAAGGCATGTCAATTCAAAATATTGATCCAAAGCTTGGAGATTCAACTAATTATCCCAAAGATCACAGGTTGATAAAGTTTTCAAAACTAGGCTAAAAAGTTAGGTGGATTAATCCAAGTGATCTCTAGCAGTCCCTCCTTAGGGTCAAGTTTAAGACAGCGTGGAAATGTCCTTTACAGCAATGACAGTATTTTTGCCTCCTGCCAAAAATGGGAAGTGTATAAAGCCTGAAGAGAAAAAATATGTATATTAGGAGAATTCAGCAAATTTCCTGGAACTTCAGTCCCCTCTCATGTGTTCAGAAATTTAATTTATTATCATATTGCCCTGCAGATATCATTTAATTTGAAATAATTCTGCTGTAATTTCAGACTTTTTGGTTCTTTAACTCTTTCTTCTTTGGGAGTATATCCTTGTGTGAGTGTCAAATACCAAGAATGTATAGGTGCATTTAGAAAAATCTACATAGACTGGTTATAGTTAATGAAAGAAATGCATAACTTTGCATTTCAAATGCAAAAATAAAACCTAGTTTTGGCACAGTTAGGAGAAGGACAACATAGCATAGAACATTTAGAAAATGCTGCATATAAACCAAAAACTACTTTACAACTTATTTTTTTAATCTCAGAGGAAAAGACTTTATTCAGCTTTCCTAGTATTTTCAAGAATTCTATATCCTTTGAAAATACATTTTTAGCAGTCAAAGACATAATATATTGCATTCTCTTATACAGCTATACTGAAAATACCCTGGTTGAAGAGAGTCTTCAATAAATGCGACTTTGAAATTGAGCCTGAACAATGACAAATCTTAAAGCAATTTTTTTTTTCCTAAAACAAGGAGTGATTAGCTGTTCTATCATTGTCCACTCTTGCCTGAAAACCATATTGAGGAAAAGTGTGAAAAATTAGTGAAGGATGAAATTTGCTTTTTCATTAAAGAAAAGAGAAGCAAACAGAAGGAGAACAAACATGATTTATGTTTCTGTTTTGTTCCATATGCACCAATTATAAACAATTATAAACAAATTTAGCTGCTGGTGGCCACAAATGCTAAGGATCTTGTGATGTGTATTCCTTGTCTCTAATCCTATACTAAATATTGTGCTGAGGTCTGTTAAGCATTGATAAGCTTTTTTTGCACTGTAGGTCCTCGGAGACCATTGTGCCTAAGTGCCAAAAAGACATGGATTAGGTTTATGCATTGTTATGGTGGTTAAGGTACATCTTAGCTGTTATATTTCCAAGGGAGAAAGTCAGCCTGACTGTATATTAATATTGGTATCATTGTCGTGATTAGCTCCACAAATCTTAAAAAAACCCAGGTAATTCACAGCAACTTTCTGATGCTCATTCTTCACTGTGTCAAATGAAGTTTTTCAGGCTTATTATTTACAAAAATTCACAGAATTCCATATTCATCATTTTTGTGTACAAACCTTTGAAAGGAACGCTTTCCTTTTTTTTCAATTCATTTAATTTGGAAATGTTTCTCTATTTTCTTTGCTATTTATCAGAGCAAGAATCTTCTGTTTTGGCTAAATATTTATTTCCCCATCGCCCCATTTTGATGTATTGAACAGAAATTTGTATAGATCTGGTTTTAGATAAATATTTTTTTTTTTCTAAGAGATGCTTTTAAGGGCAGAAAAAACCAAGAACATTAGCAAACTACACACAGACTTGAATTTTCAATGCCATTTTTGAGGCCTTGCATTTTGATTGAGATTGGTCCATACAACCTGCATATATATACAGAAATAGTACCTGCTTATAAACCTATTGATGCAACTCATCAAAGGATAGACATATATACTATTTTCTCAGTGCAAATGGGAGAATGATAGAATGACACCATATATTTCTATGTCTTCTGCTTAGAGCATTTTATCTTCCATCTCTGAAACCAGCAGCTGTTGTTTATCCTTAACTATCTTTCTTTTAAAGCTATATTACTAAATACAAAAGTGTGTCCGACATTTCTTTACTCACTCTTCACTTAGATGTGCTGGTGTGCAGGTGATTCTTGGATCTCTAGAAGCAGCTTAGTCCAGAGAGATTGTTCTCTGTATCTCAGGATCACAGTCGTTAAAGGCAATTTCCCTAACAAGATAAACATATTTGCTGACATCTGTAAGTGGCTTACTACCAAGTGGGATGTTAGCCTGGCTATTCTCCTCAGTTTAACAGAATGACACAGCTCTCTTCAGGGCATAAGTTTTCCTAAGACAGATTTTCTATTCTTAACCCTTGATAGCACAACTCCCTGCTGTTATCAGCTACCATGAATATTTAATAATGTCTATCTTTGCTCTTTTGCATAGTCTTATCATCTTAGGATCAGAAAAATAAATAGTTTTTGCCAAAGGATGCTCAAATTGATATATCTCTGTTGAATTTTCTATAAAAGAGAATTTAATGTAATATTTGAGCTTTAGATGTTATGTTCATATATATGGGAATCTTTTGTGTGTCTGTGTGTTTGAGATTACAGAAATAACAGCTTATTTTATAACATCTAAAATTTATTTGATTGTGAATTTATTAAGGTAAATGCTTTAAAGAATTAGAAATATGTAGAAGACCATAATTTAGCTTTGAAATTGCTTTCTTGAAAAGCTACAGGAAGGTATGACAGGTTAAAACACCAAACAAAACTTAAACAACAAGAAACCTCCAAAGCTTTGCTTTTCCTATTTCTTAGCTATCTCAACAGAGTTAGAGGACAAATTAATATTAAGGAGAATTTCAGAAAGAGCCCACTGACTTCATTCTGGGCAATAAATGTCCCTTCTGTTTTTCAAAATCCCTTTTCTGTTTTAAGTTAAAATAATGTTTTCTCTATGATTATATCTTTTTAAAGTTCTCTACATAGTTCAGCAAACATTCCCATCAGCCTGATGAAGTAGGTCATGGAAGAGTAATGCTATTTTCTTGGCACAGCATAGTAGAACCCAGAACAAATTAATTGCTTTCAAAGTGCTGTGCCAGTAGAGAGCTGTGCAGCTCTCAGATTCTGAGGTTATGTACACACTCATTTGCTTTAAACACGGGTTATAGTAAAGCTAGAAAGTTAGCTGGAGTCAAATGTCTGGGGTTTGTTGTTTTATTTTCTCCTGTGGGTATCTGGATATAGTTGGCCACAGACTGACTTTTTTTTCCCTCCTACATAGGATATATCATACTTAAAACTAGGTGGCTAAACCAGAAAGACAAATCTAACATTCATATATCCAAACTTAGACTCTGTTGCTTTATGGATATAACATCTTGAAATACTATACCAGCTTTGGCTGATACAAACTTCCACTGAGAGACTTGCTGAAATACGAATTTTGTTTTTGGGATTGTCAACTGACAAGTTCAGAAATACTTAGGTAGTGCCTGTGTGAAAGCACGTCTGAAAGCACAGAGGAAACAGAGACAAACCAAAGCATTCCTGGTATGTAATGAACTGTCCTCTCCTTGGTTATGCACTCTCTGAAGCCTAGTGCTGCAGGTCAAGGCATTACCATAGAAACAATACTTTCCTAATAACATGGCAAGCATGTTTTGCCTGTTCTTTTTAGCTCACACCTCTCCCTTTCACTGTGACACTCCTTTAAACACCTTTTTTTTTTCTTTTTTTTCTTTTAACTTCTTTTCTTTGCTTTACTTTGCTTTTCTTTTGTTTTTTTCTTTTCCTAGCTTTTCTTTTTTCTTTTCTTTGAAAGCCCAATGGGACATAAAACCAATAGCACTGGAATGAGCTCTGTCAGTCAGCTTGACAACTACTCACAAAGGGTTTTTTTTATTTCCATCAAATTTCATGTCAACCAAGCCATGTTGCTGACTAAGACCTTACCTGCACAAACTGAGCTATTGCAACAACTCACTGCTGCTGTTGAAATCCTATTGCTTCTCCTGTCTTCACTGGTATCAGCCCCAACATCCTGCTTCATTTCTACCAATTTGACACTACTGTTAAAATAAATTCCCTCTCAGAAAGACAGGAGGTAAAAATAACTTGAGATTGCAACAGTGAGCCAGGCAAAGAGTAGAAAACTGTTCTGTACTCACTTCTGTCATAGCCCAACGAAATTGAAAGGAGAGGGCAGCAGCTGCCCCTTTCCATGTGACAATGCTACATCTGTCTACACTGAGAATACAGGGAGATCTTTCTCATTCTCATGTTCATCTTAAAAAGAAACTAAAAATATATACCTATTTTTTTAACTATGACCACAGCAAATTATTATACACATAATATTTATTACACAGGAGAAGCAAAAGGATAATATATTCAACTGAACCTCACTCTCTTCCTTTCCCCATTTACCCTCTCAATCTTATTAGAAGACTTACAGTAAATTTGGGGTCTTGTGCTTCCATGTCAAAAGTACATGTAAAAGAAGAACAGGTATATTTTAGAAAGGTGACAAAGCACAAATTGTTCTTGAGAACCCTTGAATTATATAGTACATCTGTGGGCAACTTCATGCTCAGTAACTGAAATAAATTATTGTTTTGCCTAAAGCTTGTATAATCAGCAGCATAGCGGTGGTATTTTCCAGAATGCTTAGATTCAAATGATTTAGGTGGTGATCCATGAAGTTTTAAATCTTTTCTATATTAAAAAAAACCCGGTTTGTTCTTATTAAACTGCTTTTACTGCAATGCATTGCAAATAGGCACGTTGACATTGTAAGTGGAGTTATGAGAAAATAGAGATATAGGCTGCATATTAGATTGTGTCTATTTCTATCAAATTGCATGAGTAGATGAACCTTTCAAGTGAAATTTGAAAAGTTCAGACTTCTGGCAAATATTGAGTAGAAACAAAGCAGATATTAAAAGAAAGGTACATGTATACGATGTTATTTAGACTCCAGAAATGCAAGTCAAAACAAGTTCATGTGGATTTAATGGAAAGATATTTTGACTTGTTTGTGCTATTGTCTTTTTGGTCATTTGAGTTTCTGATGAGCAATTTGTCAATATACATCTCACATATGTGCTGGGCAATTTTATGCAATGAGGGTGGCAAAATGATTTTGTTTAAATTGAAGGGAATGCTACCTGAATCTAAAATAATTGAACTTGCATTTACAAAAAGAACATCATTCATAAAAAGAATTTCAGAAACCAATTCTCTTAAAGTAGTCTGGTTTTTCTGTAGTAAAAAATATCTTGAACTTTGGGAAATGTTTATAGCTACTAAGATTTTTTTCATTCTTTCTGTTATTCATGTTGAATACTTTTTATATAGGATATAATTCCACTGAATCAGAAAGATTGTTTGTCAAATAGGCAGATAGGTAGTACTCCACAAAGGTGATGGAATTTGTTCTAATTGATTTTTAGACCTACCAAGCAATTCATTTTCTTATATATATGAAAAATGTGAGGTTCCAGAGTGCTATTATTTCTTGAAAGCAATTCATAATACAATTTCCGTCCCTATTCACAAACACTTCCTTTACTCACATGCATGCCACCATAACTACAATTGACATCAGTAGTAGCTGTGCATATATAACTAAGAACAAAGCTTGGCCCTTAATCAAAATCATTTTCTGCTGCAAAAAAATCCCTTTATGATTATTCTTTTCTTTTTTTTAGAAGAGCCATTCAGTTATCTTTCTTTCTTCAGTAGCATATCACAAATTGTAAACTTTCCGTAATTATTTGTTGTGCATTATTCCATTGCATTGTCAAATAAATTAATATGTAACTATATTATTCTGCAAAAATCAGTCATATGTTCTTAGGCAAGTCTTTCTATTCTGAATGTTTATGAGACAATCCAAAAATTAAGCCCTGTAACCCAACAAATACATTACTGACCTTGCTAATGACAGATTTCAGGCTTCATAGAAGCTCTGCAAATCCTCAGGATTTTTCATGCTTTGTCAGGACTTCTCTTGGCCTGCTCAGAACTATGTTCCACACTGCTCAGCTGTAAAAGCAACATTCTAATGACCTATTTCCTAATGGCTATTGCCTAATTTGTTTTACTATTGCTGATCTTTGTGTAACCAAGTAGTATAACCATAATTTTTCTGTAGATAGTACTACTAAGTAATGGTTTTGTGTGGAATGAACTATTTATGGCTGTAGCATAATGATGAAGAGCAGTGGAATAAAAGACTGGGAGTGAAGCAGAGCCCTTAAATGTGGGGAAAGAGCATGCAGAGTAGAGAGTGTACAGAGATGGGATAATGACAGAGGTGGCACGTGGTGATACGAGAACCCCCAGGGCTATAAAGAACTCGTGAGTGGTCAGTTACCTATTGATAGAGAAATGCAGCCTTGACTCCTGGGTAAAAGCAGTTTTTAGAAGAAACAGGAGAACAAAGAACAAGTATGCAAGATAGGAAAGGTGTTTGACATACAGGAAATTCAGATATATTAGGGATAAAAAAAAGCCCACGAAAACCCAACAAAACAAAACATAATCAAACAAAATGCACAAACAAGGTGCAAAATACTATGTTAAAAACATACAGTTAACCTGAAATGAGGAGAAAGAAGCTGTCAACATCAACATGATATGCCTCAGGGAAGGACATGGACTGCTGATGACATGCTAGAGTGCCCCACTATGCTATGATGCTGCAGGCTCTAAGACCTATAGAAGCAATGGATGGGGAAGAATAACCCAGGACAGAATAACACAGGAAAGAGTACAAAATCCAAGAAGTTTCTGTACAACAATCATAACTGCATTATTTTTGAGATTTTCCTCTGAAATAGTTTTCTTTCCTCCTTTTTATATTCTTATAATTTCTTTTACACTACCAAAACATTCATCATATTTCATAAAAGATTTTTTTTCATTTTCTCAAAATAAAAATTTTGAACTTAACAAATACACCTTAATGTTTTTCAGCAGAGAATGCTACCCCTATGTTGAAGTGTAGATCGTACTATCTGCTCACACAATTGAGGAATTTCTGAGTCTCAGAGATACTCCCCATGTAGAAAACTTATTCATTCTATTCACATGTGAATTCTCAACAAGTCAATTTAAATAGCAAATTATTTTTCAATGTCTTGAATAGGAACATTCTTCTAAGGGATATGAGAAGATCATCCATGCTCTAAGGGTCTCCAAAAGAGCAAGTATTAGATGACCTGTAACAACAAAAGCAAGATGGGCTTGTGGAAGATGATGTTCTATATACTTAAAATTTAACAGTTCGGAAGATCATGGGATACTTTTCCCAGTCAACATCTCCAATTCGAGTAGAATATTCCTAGAACTGTTAAATTTTACAGAGGAACAGAACAATGAGATGACAAGTTAAAATACTTTTCTAGCCATTTACTGAAAGAAATAATACCTAAAAGACTGTTAGTCTTTACCCTCACCAATGAACACTGTAATATCCTTAAATCCAATTAGTTCCTCGTACCTGTCATACCTCAGATGATATCCTTATTCTCCAGTAACACTGAGATCATATGTTGGCTTTTAATAGGACACTTGCAACATAAAGCAACTTAACAAGCACATATTTATTTCCTAGTTCTCATTCTTAGAGAAAGATGTAAGTCACACGCATTAGAGCACAATGGGAGTGGGGTAGGAGTGGGGATAACAGAAATAAAGATATTGGAAGTGCCTCCAGCCCCTCCAGCAAGGAGGACTGCAAGCTGCTACCTGCAGAAGTGGTTGTATGGATGTACACATGCATGCCTGTGGGAAACTCCCTTCTCACCTTAGGAAAACTGTTTCAGAAGGAACAGGCATGTATTCGGGGTGGAATCCAAGGGGCAAAGTAAGCCTGCTGTGTCTTTTACTCGAGGTCTTTACACTGGAGTAGTGAGAAAAAGAATGGTAATAATGCTTGTAAATCACTTTCTGTTATTTTTTTTTCCTGTGTTCATCTTAATTTTTGGAGTCATACTTTTGAGGATTGACAGTTATTTATTGAGTTATGAATGGCAACATAAAATTTATGCTGGAGGCAACATTTTGCGTCTCCAGCAACCTGCATATGTCACACATGGAGATCTACATTTTCTAGACCATAAGTTAATACACATAATCCTGCTTTTATTTTCTCCTTTACTTTTTAAAGAAATAGGTACTTGAATTTTACTTTTTAAAAAACAAGAGTTTATAAAATTTAGTGTGAAAGATGTTTGCCACTTTCATGTTTCCATGGAAGTATCTAGCTTATGAAAAATTTGTTTCTTACTGCCACAGTGTCTTGAAAGGAAAGCCCTCTCAAGTGTCATGAAAATGATTGCTCTACATCTTCATAACATTTCAACCATTATAAATTAAGGAATTTTACTAACTACCATTTGAACCTCTTCTTATAAATAAATATATTCATGCCAATTATGGCAACTCTCTTCCATATTTTTATATATGTCATTGGTCTGATGTAAAAGTATACCATAATTATTGGTAGAAAATGTTGTATTGAGTCCAAGTCAGTAAAGATAAATAAGTAGAAATGGAAATGAAACTCAAAGAAAACATTATCATACTCTATTTCCTATTTTCATTTCTGTCCATCCTCCTTCCATGTTTCTAATGAAAGAAAACACATAGAATGTCAAGAGCTGAACAAGAACTGAAATTCATTGTTAGGATGAGAAAAGTGACATGAAATTGAATAGAACTTTTACCATCAACATTATTCATAAGGACCATTTGTTGATTAAACTATCTGTTGTACTCTCAGCATGTCGTATCACATCAATCACATATGATTTTAAATTAAAGCCATATTCCAAAAAATAATAATTGTCAGGTTGCCACGTGTACCCTCTGAGTGCTAAATTTAAGCTTTTGCAGTACTTCAGCAGCTGCATGAAGCTATGAATAATTCATTAACTGTATGAAATTGTAGATTAGAATTAACAAACTAGTTGCAACATTTTAGCTAATGTTTAGAATTGAAGAAACATAACTAGTCAATTCACCAGATACTTCCTAATGAAAAGCAGTAATTTTGTGCAACATTTTGGAAGATCTACTTGATCCTTAATATATGCTTTAGGCAAACAGAGAGGAATTAAGCTAAAATTTGTAATTACGAGAAGAAAAATAATGAAATAAAAGAAATGAGGTCTTCTGTGAGGTAATGTGTAAGTGGCTTGTAACATACCTTTTTTTGGATTTGTACATTGAAGGAATCATTACATGCTTTCTACGCACATCAGTAATGATTTGTCTTTTTTTCTAAGTAACTAACATTAAAGTTCATATTCCCCATTCTTGAACTGCCAGAGATAGGTTGATACTGGGCTTGCCTGCTTTTCGTGCCTGATAAGCAACAGCAAATATCTGATAGAAGGAAATTGAAAATTTTCTTTTGCTGGCATTACAAAATCTTGTTCTCAAACAAACTACCAACACTCATGTTATACCTATGGGCTCAAAAGTAATGTATTTTTAAAGGTGGGAAAAGGGGTGCATTGTCTCACCAAGGTGTGACTGAAATCACAGGATCTGATATTTGGAATATTTCAAGTTGGAAGGGACCCATGAGGATCATTGAGTCCAACTCTGCTCATTTCAGGACTACTTAAAGCTAAACCATATGACAAAGAGCATAATAAAGACATTCCTGGAACTCTAGCAGGCTTGGTGCCATGACCACTTCCCTGGGGAGTCTGTTCCAGTGACTGACCACTCTGTAAGTGAAAAACCCTTTCCTAATGTCCATTTTGTACTTCCCCTGACACAGCAGAAATCAAACTGTCTGGGGAAAGGGTTTCCTCTTTCGGGAAACTGCTGTCTTAGGAAGCTGCCAGGGTATTTGTCTTCCTTCTCATCACAGGGGCAAGTGTGGCTCTTGAATCTTTTACTGCATTTTATGCTGACCTCAGGCTTCTGTGTTGGCCCCCTTTAAACTGAGAGCTTAAAGATTTAGATTGTGGAGCTCATGGACCTCAGGCCTCTGTGTTGGCCCCCTTTAAACTGAGAGCTTAAAGATTTAGATTGTGGAGCTCATGGACCTCAGGCCTCTGTGTTGGCCCCCTTTAAACTGAGAGTTTAAAGATTTAGATTGTGGAGCTAACGGACCTATGTGATTGAAACCAGGTTTTTTCTATAGTTTTCATGGTGGTATTTCCTTTAGTCTGTGACAGCAGGTATCATAAGACATATGCAAATTTGTGACAAAGACAAGAGCATGACTCCTAAAGGGGAGATAGGAATTAATAACACCATGTCCTGTATTGGAAAGGAGAAGCTTTATCAATGAGCAAAGATATGAAGCCTCATTTCTACATGGCCCTTTGCCAGCTGTCTTTGATAGTCATGCTTTCATGTGTAAAGCAGGATGGGAAGGTGTTTGTGATACTGCCTGTAACTTGTGTGGGACTTAATGCATTTTAACTTTGTGGATTTTGCTAACACAGTGTTAATGCTTATTCATTCTTAGTGAAATGTAATTTTAATCTAATTATAATTTTTGAATTATTTATAACTATCATATCCAGGCCTTATACTGCTATCTGCAACTAGTAGAGGAGCACTTGTCCAACCTGCTTTGAAGGGGTCAGGTCATGCCAAGCAGAGTTTTGGTAATTGTCTAATTTAGCGTATGACACAGCAATGTGTGTCCTTGCTTTAAAATTACTATCAACAATAATAATAATAATAATAGAAGGAAGGAAGGGCACAGGAAGGGAGAGGGGAGAGAGAGAGAAGGGGAAGAAGGAGGAGAGGGAGAGACAAGAGAGCCATGGGGAATGCTACCAGAATAGTAGAAGCAAGATAGTAATAATTCAAAATGGCATTACTTTTATTTAGAGTAATATGTCAGTCCTTTGGTACAAAATAACTAAGCTGATGCAATACTCTGATAAAGGGAACTATTTTGAACAGATTAAGGTACTCCAGCATTGCTTTTATTTGCTTTACAACTGCTTATACATAATACACCAGGGCTTTGCAACTGTCAGTGCTTTAAAGACTTCTAAATGAGAAAACTCCTTGTCCAGGCAAAACACTCAGAAGAAATAAGTGAAAGTGAAGAGGCAAAATGAAGTAACAGTGCAGCAGGTATTTTAATTAAAAGCAATAGGTGAAGGTGATGGCTGGTCTGATTAAACAGAACAGTTGGCCTGGTGCAAAATTTAATTCACTGAGGTTAACAGGAACAACTTTCTACATACATACCCTACTTTGTCGGCCTCTTATTTTACTTCAGCTTTTTCCCACTCTGTCAAGAAGATTATTGAATAAAACATTTCAGGATTTTATAATGCATGTTTCTAACTTCATTTTTTAGTGTAATTTGTTTTTATGGCATTATCAAGCATGTACACAGAGAGAGAGTTTAGTTGCATTACTTAAGATTATTTCCATAGTAATTTAAAAAATTGCATTACTTAAGACTATTTCCATAGTAATTTAAAAAAATCTCCAAGTGTGATATACTTCTCAGGATCTCAGATAATTAGTACAATTGGTCAAATGGCATATTTCTGATTCCACAAGGGTACATGGCAATGAAGAAAGTTCTGCTCTAGTAACGTATTTTCATAGTGACAAGATATATTACCATGTATAATTATAATAATGTTTAACACTTGCAAGATGTCTTCTACATTAGGATCTCAAAAAGTTCTTCAGACAACTTTGTTTTGCATTCAGACTGTGGTACATCTGCTGCTACCTCTATTTTACAGATGGGGACAATAAATTATGGAAAGTTAAAATATGTGCAAAAGCCTATGGAGTAAGCCATTGAAAGAGGCTGATTGAAAAAACTAGAAGTAAAATTTTACCTCTACTTTCATTCACTAATTTCTTATGTATTCAGAGAGCAAGATTGCAACCTGATCTGTGTGTCTGACACGTGTCCTCAGAGGTCTCCTCTGGAGTGTACACACAGGATATGTTTGACTTTAACCCACCTTATATATGTTTCAAACTGATGAATGCAAATTTGTACATCATAATTTAAATCTGGGAGAAAATGAAATCATGGCCTGCAGGCTTGTCTAAGAAGGGCAGCAGCTCTCATAACTGCTCTTGGAGCAGCAGTTTCCTTAATACCTCCTCCTCAGGTCTTGCCTGAGTCACAGCTATATCGTTCCCTTCACGACATATCCTTAATGCACAGACGCTCCAGTTAAGGACTTTGAATGATGAAGTCATTGACAGTGCTGAGGAAACAGCATCACTTCTGACAAAGTGAGCTGTAAAGTGCATGGGAACAACGAAATTACATTATTTTGTGTTAGAATTTAAAGACTATTTCTGTTTTCAAGTTTTTAAAAATAGCAACAATCAAACAAAAAATATATTTCAAATATTTCAATTAAAACCTTGCTTTCCATCTCCAATACTTATCTCTATATCATTAATATCAACCTCTATGTAGCTCCAAATCCCTATGGTGTCTTTCAGATAAGGTGTTTTAGTGCAAATCTACTCTTTGCTTCCTACAATATCATTTAAATTTCCTCCTAATAAACATATACTTAAAATGTTTCTTTTCCATGTTAAATAATAATTTTTGAAAATGAAGAATCTGTGAATCAAACACAGAAAATTCTCCTGTCATATAGAGCTTATCTGATGATAAGGAAACAAACTCCATCAGACTGAAAGAAATTTAATTAACATTACAGTCATCCCCAAGATACACTACATGGGTGACATACAGAAACTTTGGGGGTGTGGAGGTAATAAACAATAAATCAATAGTCCTCACAGTCCACACTTCAAATATGTTGCATTTATTAGGTCTTTAAAAAGGTGTAGAAGAAATATAGACATCAGAATAAAATTATTAGGAAGAAGATATTGAAAAAAGTCTGGGAAGATAGTATTTTTCATTAGAAAGAAAAAGGTAAAATAGAAAGATAAAGAATAATTTTCCCATAATAACAGCTGAAATAATCAAGGAGTAATGGCCATAAACTGAAACAATAAGTTCCACCTCATCATGAGGAAGAACTTCTTTATATTGAGGGTGACAGAGCACTGGAACAGCTGCCCAGGGAAGTTGTGGAGTCTCTCTCTCTCTCTCTGGAGAAATTCAGATCTTTAGCAGGAGGGTTGGACTGGGTGATCTCCAGAGGTCCCTTCCAACTTTAACTATTCTGAGATTCTGTAATAATAGTAATTGAAGGAAGAAATATTTTTAAAGCATTTTTACCACAAAATGTGCTATTCGTTGTGTCTTATCAGGTGTTTAGAAAAAAGATGAATCATGGATATAGAGTGAAAAACTTTTTGGTATTAAAACTTATACTATTGATGTGGAAATGTGTAAAACAAGCTATAGGGCATAAGTCAGACTTTTTCTGATTTTTCAGATTTAAGATGAAACTTTCCTTGCAGCTACTCTATAAATGTCTAAAACAGAGAACCTTCCTTCGAATCCAGCTTGGAGGTGGGATGAGAAACAATATATTGTATTGAGGTAGTGCCAAGCACTGCATCCTTGCTGCTACATAGCTCTGGGATGGGGAGGAGGGAGAGAATAAAAAAAATCCCTTGACTTTGCTATGGGGTCAAATTAAGCATTTAGGTAACATTTTTTCCTCTCATGCAAGGACTCAGGATTTAGTTGTTGGCCATTCTGAACTAGACCTTTGTCTCTAAAGTAGATATTTTTGCAAGGTACCTACATGTAATTATGGTGCAGAAAAACTCCCAAACGTCTCCTTCCTTTACTGTCATCATTTCAAACCTGAGTCCCTTAGTTCAAATCTCTTGTTTCTTTCCAGCTGAACTGGAAAAGCATGCCAATGTTGTGATGTGAACAAGCAAGGACAAGGAAAACCTGTCTAACATAATTTCACTTGACACCTAAATTATAGTCATGTTGGGTTCAGAAAATAAAGATAGCATCAAAAAGCGAATGGGCCATTTTTTCTTTAGTGCCAGTGCATCCTCTGGTGTCATTTTCTGTATATCAAAACCAGAAAGGTTTTCTTCTGAATTAATAAAAACTAACTAAAAGTTTAGGTCAAAAATATTTCTCTCTGGACCTCCTTTGAAGTCACAACTACCTTATTATGTTGAAAAAATAGTCAATTCTGGTTTATCCTCCTAATCATAATGTTACTATGTTAGATTGTCACTGAACCAGCTTCCATTTATTTTTCATGTTAGTTGGAAAGCTCACCCAATTTTTGACTTGTATGTATAGACTTCAAAACTAAAGCAAATTAGTACCTTTTAATTCTATATACACACTAAATAAATGGAAACTTTCATTAAATCCAATACAAAATTTGATTTAAGGTTTTATGCAACTTTGAGATTTTGTCTACCTTTAAAAAGAAATATAACTTGGCATGGTATACCAAAATAGTAATAATGACTGACCTATCAAAACACATATCATCTAACCTGACATAGAATAGATATATGTAAGAAAAAGTAAAGTGAAAAACACGTAAGGATGCTCTGCATTGCTTTCAAACTCTTGTACATGTCAAAAGGATGTGATTTCTAGAGGCATTATATTTTGATTTTGTTCTGAGGAGCAGAACTGTTCCAAGTTCTTCTGTTCCAAGAACCTTGTCCCAACCATTGAGGCTGAGGCACCCAGACAGATTAGAAGGAGAGTTGCTACTTACATGACTGAAGAATAAGGCATTGCCCAACAACCTAAAGAACAGAAACAACCCATTTTATCTGCCTCTTTATATCTCTGGCTAACATAATCTCTGTGGACTTGTCTAAAAAAATCTGACTGACTTTTCTGATTGCCCCAAACTCACCCCATTTCATCAATTGTCCCTGCCTGAAAAGTGCTGATAAAAGACCCTCATTCTGACTGATTGGGAAATGAACTAAAAGATGTCACTTCTACTTTTCTTCCAATATTAATACTTAAGTTTGAGGGATTTTGAAGAATATGAAATTTTGAGATGGTTAGCTAAACCTGTGGCTTTAATAAATCACATCCTTAATTCATCACAATGCTTATGCATGCATCAAGATTTTGAGCATGTGGACATGAGTTCACATAAGTAGGTTTTTCAGAAAAAAAAAATATCTAAGTAAAGTTTAAAGCGAGTTTTTAGAATTTTCCTGCAATTACATGAAATTGTGCACAGTTGAAACCTCCACAAAATATTAAAAAAATGTTGATATTATTCTGCTGTTCAGTTGTTGGAAACATTATATTATTATAATATTATATTATCTATATTATATTATATATAAT
>WBMZ01002125.1:78035-148791 GCA_013400975.1 Atrichornis clamosus
TAGATATTTATATTATATGTAATAGATATTATACAGGTAGATTAAAAAAAAAACAAATCTAAATTACACTGTTTCAAAGAACTAAAAATATGAAAGGAAACTGGGAAATTCTGCTCTGATTATGCTTTTTTGCCTTACAGTGTACTCACAAAAAGGCCTTGATTTATTGTCTGATACTTCAGGCTTATTATAGAATTTTCATCAAGGCTAGGGTGATATCACCAGGCTGACCAGAGATATGACAAAATTCCTATTTACAAAAAAATATGGTTCTTCCTTGTCTACTGAGAAAAAAAAAAGACTGTCTACCTTTTCTGTCACTGTTTATTCCTTTCTGTTTTCTCTGCAAGCTTTTCAGACTCTCTCAGTCCATAAATCATTGGTTATTCCATTGCTTGAAGATACTGGGGCAGCTTAACACATTCAAAATCTTTTTATGCAAGGCCTGTAGGAAATTTGCTTAGAAAACAAATACATAATTAATATCTCTTTGCTACAGGAAGAATATGTGCAAAATACATTAAGTACATTGGTACCTATTTCAGAGGTTTTCTTGTTTTTATCAGTTTAATAAAATACAAGTCATGTGGGTCTTTGGATGCTGAATTTTAGATAACCTAATTTTTAGTGCTTTTTTAATAATATGCAGACATGTGATTGTAAAGATTTATTATACTTTGGAAAACTGAAATCTGCCAGCCCATCTAGAGGAGGATGAAGCAGTTTTCAGAAAAAAACAGTTTAAGGAAGAAAATGTGACACACAAGGCCTGGCTAGTTGACACTGACCCATCAGGGTGAAGTAGGTGACCTGTTTCAACACTTTACATCCATTTGAACACATGAAAGAAGAAAAAAGCAGAAGAAAAAGAAAAGAAGCTTGTGTAGTAAATAAAAGTCATGAAAAAGGGAAAAAAAGGGAAAGGTGATACAAAGGCCACAATATGTAAGAGTGAATGATTCTACAAGTCAAAGAGTAAATGTATCTTGTTTTCAGATTGTTTAAGCTTCAATCCTTTGTAAGCAGCCTTTTTGAAGAAGGCTTTGTAGGCAGCTGACAAGGCCCAGAAGGCATCTATGTCAAGAATATAAAGATTTCCATTCTCTTAGAGCAATTTTGTAGCTCTAAGATAAAGAAAACTTTTTTTTGTGTTGTAATTATGAAATTCATAAAATTTATCCATATTTGGTTTTTGTCTCATAATGTGGAAGAGATGTTATGACATATTGGTTAAAATATCTTATAAAAAGAATAGATTAAATATATATTCATAGGTTGAATAGATGCCTATTAGATTATTTTTAAAAATCTTCCTAACGCACTTCAAAATCATGTGAAATTGTGGATGTGCATTTTTATCTCAGAGCCTTGAACTGGGATCCAATCCTGCACACTTTGACAGTGCCACTGGAGATCACTTCCTTGCCCTTTTATGAGGGGACTCCAGTAACAAAGAACACGTCTCTTGACACTTATGTCAGTGCTCTAATACTTCTGAAATATGTAGGGTGGCACAAAAAGTGCTTAAAAGAATCTCATTTGTCTGTTTTTTGTTTCTTTTTTTTTTTTCTATGAGCACTTCCTATATCAGAGTGTCCTCAATAACTTTGAGGTTCTACATACTTTTAAAAAGGAAGTGCCACTTCCTTCAGAACCCTGTGCACTACTCTCTGGTCAAGCTTTTGTGTTGCAGAATAAGCTGCCCTCCAGGCACATGGTTTTGGCTCTTTCCCAGCATAAGTCTTTCTGTACAAGGGCCCTTACGTATAAAGGCCCTCTAAAAGTGCTGGATCCTGCACTGTGGTGTGTTTATTCCTCTTCTCAGCAGTCTGTCTGTTGTTTAAGTCACAAGAAGATTAGAGATATGACTTACGTTTTCTTGCCTTCCCCTTTTACACCCCAAATATACCTGCCTTTTCTATAGCCACAATAACTTTAATAACATCAAAAGGTTTTTTGGGTAAGATTTATTGAAAGATTTTTAAGTGTTCACTGAACGATTTTCTGCTGTTGCTTGAAAACACGATCAACAAGGAGAGTCATTCAAGAGCATTGGGTACTGAAAGAAGAGGCTTGGGCTTCATGGCCACATCTAGTTTGTGCAATGTTTACTGTGTTACTACAGGGAAGTTGTTTATATACATAAAGCAGAGCACACCATACTGACTTTCACATATGCTAAAAGCCAAACTCCCACTGCAAGGTTCATAATAGCAGTCAAGCTGTTCAAATAATGTTTCTTTAACAAGACTCAGACATCGTTTCCCTGGTGTGGCTTAGGGAGCATGGGGTACTAGTGCTTTTTGGAGTGAAACCCTTTTTTGTGGGAATTTCTCACCTCATTTTTTCTTTATGAATTAAAAAAAATCTGTTACTTTAGCTGAAATAAAGTGCTGATGTCACATTCTGGAAATCCCTTGGTTGGTTGGGTGCCAGACTGTTATGAATGGAGTGAGAGCTTTAGACGAGCGCTGCCTTCCTGGGATTCCTGGCAGTAGCTCTGTTGAGGTGACCTGCACCCAAAATCGCTCTCACTCACAAGTTCTTAAGAATGGCCAATTAGGTCTATTACAAAATGAAATATTTATTGAATAGACACCAGAGTAACAGACAAAAGACTTTGAACAGACTGCCTACTACACAGGATAAACAAGTAACTACAAGTAGGTTACATAAAACAGTGCACGATGTAAAGGTACCTATGTTGCAGCTAGNATGTAAAGGTTGTTGCAGCTAGCTAAGAAATAGCGTATCTTAGGATTTCAATGTATCTTACCCACAAATTGATGGTGGTGTACATGAGAATCCTTTCACTCAACGGCTGGGCAAATAACCCAAAATTGGTATCCCAATCTTGGGAAGAGACCTCCAAACGTTTCCAGGGGTGTACAGAAAAACTTCTGTTTTGTGAGGGTTTAGTGAATCTTTTATAGTCTGTAAAGTCTATACTCTGTCAGTCACAATTTCCAGCTTATCCTTTCAATCTTGATTTCAAGGCAAGTTGTTTATTTTTAGCTGAGAGTGGTACCTCCATGGAGTCGAATAACTCATCAGGAGCCAGGTGACCTTTTAGTGAGTTATTTCAGCAATTAACAGGTGATTGTGAAGGTGGATGCCTTGGACAATCATGCCAGCTATCAACCAACAGATAAGTTTTATGGGGCAGGGGGCATGTCCTGCCACGCAGACTGCACCTGTTTGGGGGTGTATCCAGTCAGGGTGATGCAGATTTCTGCTTGCCTTGTGGAGCCACAAAGAGTTACTGCTTTTGGAAGAACAGAACATCACAATTTATCTTTTAGTGTGGTACAGTGTGCCCTGACAGTATGTCCCCCAGAGAGGTGGGACAGCAAAGAAAGATGCTGACTTTCCTTTCCCACCCTCCACACTTGCTACTTTAAAGCAGGGAGTGTTGCTCGCGCCTTTTCCTGAGGCTGGAAGGTGTGGGGGGAACGAGGCCTAAGCGCAGCGACCTTCCAGGAAGCGTCCCTTGCCGAGCCACTCCTGCGGGATTCACAAATCCCTTCGCCTGCACCAGACACACCCTGCCAGGTGTCTGCAGGCAGGCACACACGCACACACACACTCCAAGCTGTCCGCAGAGATAAAGATGCAGGAGGGGTTCCTTGTGTGGAGTTCCGTGGAATTTAATAAGGGTCCTCACACAAAGAGATCCAGGGACAAAGAATGAGATTTCTGGACTTACACAGGATTAAATATCGGGGTAGCAAGGGGGGGAGAGAACATCAGGGTCCAATCACATGGGGGTCCGGGGGCAGAGATAAGGCAGGGTTACATGGGGAAAACCAACCAGGGAAGGAGGGGGGAGGAGAAAGGGACCCAGAGCCTATGGGGTGTCGAGTGAAGGAGAACTTTCCAGAACAGGGGAGGGGAGGCCAATAGACTGAAAAGGGGATTGGCATAACTGGGTTACATAACAGGGGAGAAACCAAGCAATAACTTAGGGGGAGATGTCAAACTTCTGCTGCAGTGGCAGCTTCCACCACCACCATCACTACCACCGAGCAGTGCAGAGAATTTGGGATGAATTGCCTCTATACACAGTGCCACTCTTCTGACACCTGTGTTACCTGTCGTACCTGAGTGTAGTTCTCTTTGCCTGGAGAGCTGTCATGCCCCATGACTGCTGGCACTCTCTCCCAAGGGAATTTAATTTTGAAAACCCGTTGCTGACAGATAGGCACTGATGCTGTGTTATTGTATTGTTCCTGAAAAAGCAAAGGCTCAAGTTTTCTAGCCCCTTTTGGTGGTTTCAAAGCTCAGTGAATATAATAGAGGCTTACTTTTACTGCTACAGGATTACCTTTTCATACTGAAACTCAGGTACACTCTGGGGTTTCTTTGCTTTCTGACAAATGACTAGACTTGTTCACGCTAATGGTTAGCTACTGGCCATGTAACACCCTGAATAGATTTCCATACAGTAATTATAATAATCAGACAAAACCAGACTTTTAAATTTCTGAACTGACTTGCTGAAATGTTGAAGGTAAGATATTGTAGCTGAGAAAACTTCATGTGCTTGCATTTCTGTTTGTAGACTGTTATTTTTTTAATGATATATTTGTGGCTTGAAGTGAGTAATGTTTTATATACAGGAGAAATAGTTAATTTGCTTAGATGACTCATGCATTAAACCTAACATCATTGAGTTTTACTCCTGCCTCCATTTCCCGAGAAATGCAACTCTCTTGTTAAAAAAATTTAACACTGAAATGACACCTTACTTAAGTCTGCAGTGTGACTGACACTTTGTTACTTCTTTCATCCTGTTAGGAGAAGCACATGGGAAATATTAAGATCCATCAATGTAAACACTTTACATTGACCCCTTTAAAGCAACAAAGTCAGTTTACTGCTGGAAAAAACTGCACACTAAAATGTATTTCTACTGAGTCAGTTATGAGTCCCCTGCAAGTGTTAGAGCAGATTGCGGTTCCATTTGCACAGCTATATAGAGAAAATACTGAACACAGTTTTTCAAGTAAAGAAGGCCAAATTTGTTGATCCTACTGTGTCATATCTTTGGACTTCCTATTGATTTTCCCACTGAACTACTTCCTATGAGAAATTAAGGAAACTGAAGTGGATAAAGCCTGGGGCCAGACTGAGAGTAATTGTGTAAGAATCCTTTTTTCTTACAAGAACTCGTGAGAGCAGCAGTCACTGGGAGTGTGGAGTGTGGCTGGATCGGAGTCATGATATTCAAAAGGCTGTGCTGAGGCATAACTGGAGATGTGTCCCATCAAAATAATTTTTCTGTGCAATATCTAAGTCATCTGGTTTTGATGACACATTACATAACTGTTCTGTCAGTAACTGGGGCATTTTGTGGGAGACCATGGCATTTTGGAATGTCTGCTTGTATGATACAGGTATTTATCATCTGTAAGCATTGTTCAGATAACAGGTGCTTTGTCAAAGGATTAATTGGACAGAAAGTTTTGACCTACTCAAACTAAGGACTCTTGGACTCTGTCTCTGTAGCTCAGGCACATATTGCAAGAGTTCAAAAGTGAAGCCTAAATCTTATATTCCTCCCACATATTATGCTCAATATGAATGCGTTGTATTCATTTCTATATGCTTCAATTAGGTAAACAGTTTATAATGTATTAAAATATGTTGATATAACAGGCAATAGAATCTTTGCCATTTTTTCTGTTACATGGTGCTTATCCCCATCATTTTCTCAGTTATTTGATAGATTCCATATCAACAGCCAAAATTTTAAAAGTCTCTGTTTTCTAGTGTTAAACTTATGTGCTTGTATACATAGTTTTTGGAGACACTGTCCAAAAGCATTACACAAAGGATGTATAATTTAATAGACCAAGGGTCAAAATGTTCATGATTCAATGTGCCATAGGTCACTACATTTCAAAATGACTGCATATTTCCTAAATGAGGCCTAGTTCTGAAATATATTTTAGGAACTGACAACATATCCTCTAGCTTGAGAAAATACAAAGACTTCAGAAATGCTTTGAATGATGAGTTATGGGGTTTAGGGAGTATCTATATCTTTTGTCATATTGTTGGTAGGAAACTGGATTTTCAGATTCTCTATTATGGTTTAGCATTATTTTTACATTTAATATGGTCCATGAGGAGTTCTTCTGCAACACTTTTGGACCATATTTTTTATTTTTATTGCAGTTCTTAATGGCATTTTGATAGGTCCATAATGAGTCAGATTTTGTGGTTATGCACTAAGTATTGTCTTCTTTCAAAGGGATAAATATGGTTGTCTGACTGCTCTCATGTGATATATTTTAGAAATCAACAGTCCTAATATTGCTGTGAGTTACAGTCCCTTCTCCTCCTTCCCTTTGCCACTGCAGTCTCATGAGGTGGGGTTTTTGTTGGGTTTGGTTTCTTGCTTGCTTGCTTGCTTTCAGTATGGGCTAGTTGTTGTAATAATTTGATGTTTCAGGACCTGAGAGTAGAAGATATTTAGGTCAGTTTTGGACTAGTGTTTACATAAAGATTAGGACTTTTACTGTCATTAAATGAATGATAACCAGTGCTCTTTTTTACGCCTTTTTTTTCCCTAAAGGCAGGTTTTTTTGAAACTCTACATGTAGTATGTCAGGGTCCTGAAGGAAATAGAAAGGAAAAGTTTAATGTAAGATTTTTTTTTCTATGCAAAAGAAAATTATGTCTTTTTCAAGATTAATCAAAAATTTATGCAATCTTTCAGTCACTGTAAATGCTGCCACAAATAGCCATTCCATATTAATTTTCAACAGCCTTGTGTATCCTAAAGGATTAATATGAGTTACATTTAAAAAATTATTAAGTTATAAATCTAAAGACATTTCATGGAATCAATACTTATGAAAAAACCCTCTAAACTTTGCTGGTTTTTATTTTTAGGAATATTGTCAATACAGTCCTATTACATTTAAGTGTGTACAAAATTACCTGTTTTTCAACATATAGTAATAGATTGTTTAATGCAGCAATTGCTAGCTTCCATTAGCAATTTTTTTCACAAATATGAACATTCTTAGTTTTCATAATGTCCACGAGAGGTACTGACTCAAGACTGCCAAAATCAGGTGATTCTTAAACTTCCTCTGCCTCTTGGGACTAAGAGTGAATTTGCAGTTTTCCACCAGACAGGCAAAACCACAGTGCTGTGTCTGACAGTAGCCCACTACGAGTCCCACAAAGTCTGGGTAAGTGGACTGGGTAAGCAGTGCTGCTTTTCTCCAGTGCTTATGCAAGAGATTGTTTTAAATAGCTACTTATCTTTAGCTAGGAGCAACCTGAGCTGCTAAATCCACCCAGCACAGCATTCTTAATACACCTTATTTACCTGCCTGTAAGAGGCAAAAAACATGCAAATGAACTAAAAGATGCAGTATAAACTGTCTTTAAATTACTTTGACAAAACCTTGATAATTTTCATTATAGCAGTTTTATCAGTCATTGTCATCACACAAGAGCATGAACGTTCCCGTCCATCCTACTCAAGGCTGATGTTCTTTCATCTTGTCAAGCTTAGGTAATGTAGGTTGACAAGCCCCTGTATGATGAAGATTCCATGTAAAAAACTGAAAAAGCAGAAAAATGCACCCAAACTGTGCCTGTAGATCACAGTGTCAAAGGCTCAGTCCTCTTCTATGGTGAGGTGAACTCAGCTGTAGCATGCTACAGAAAGATTGCTGTGGATAAAGCTTCTAGCTGAGAGTCAGAGATGATTAATGAGACAGATAAGAGAACATCCTCCTTTTGACATTAAGGGGCAGATAGAAGAGAATGAAAGAGTGAAGGAAAGCAAAACATTTATATCTAAAAAATAATGAGGGTCAGCAAAGCTCTGGTCTCAAATTAGAGTTGTGTGTTGGTCCATTTGTCGTTGTAACTTGACCCCTTCTATCTGATAAAGGACTTTTAAGGGAAGATGGTAAAAAATTGTCCCCTATAGAGAAACAAAAAGGATGAATAGCTTTAATGGAAAGAAACACAGTAAGACAAAAGCAGAATGCAAGCAGAAAACCCAGAACTAGGCATTTCTCAGAATAAGTTATTCTTTTCTTCAGCTCTGAGGTGCTTTGTGGAGACAGCAATAGATTAAGACAAGTATCTACAGCAAGGCTTAATTAAAAGAAAAATACATAAAAGACTAGTAACAGAAACAAGTATTGCTGAAAATAGTTTTATAATAAACATAGCAAGTTCTAACTGCACAGGGGAGTTCATGACCCACTTCCTCAGCTGCTTGGAGGGGGTGGATCAAAAGAACACAGTCAATATGAATGTCAAGAGTCATGAAGGACCTTCCTGTTAATGCAGATATGCTGTTCATGCTGCAAAAGAAAAATATAATTCCTCATTCACTGAAGTTATTCAAATGAATACTTTTGTTATTAGCAGCCAATTTGTAAGCAGAAAATTATTTTTTAGATGCATAAGTTTGTCATAATCGGAACCATCAAGTAATTTACCATCTGGGTAAAATGTATCAGACCTCACGGGAAACTTGAATGGCAGTGTAAATTGGATGAAATCTCTTGATTTGGGAGTGTGTGGTAATAAGATTTTCTATTAAACAGTAAAACAAATCCTTGGCATGCTGGAATATTTGTACTACAATGAGGGGGGAACTCATATTTTAAAAATGTAAAAAATGTAGAAGGACATATGTCACTAAAATACTATAATTTTTATTCATGAAAAAGAGCAAAAAATAGATAGAGTAAGAAAATGATTTAATGAAAAACATAAAAATTAAAACCTTAGTGTTCCTAACTTAGGAGTTGCTTAAAGCTTGCATTTATCTGTAGTATAGTTCATTTGAGACCTTTGTAGGGGAATGTGCAGTTCTGTCAAAACATCTTAAAATGAAGATTCTTCAGAATAGTTTCTTTTTAACATATCAGAAATAGTTACTGATAGTGTAATTGAATCACATTTGTTTAGCAAGCTGGTTTTCTGAGTGTTTTTGAACATGAGTTATTTTCTGTTCATCAAAGAGCAATGTTATATAAGGTGAGTGCAGTAGATAAGTAACTCACATGAAATAAAAGCAAAAGGTTAGTACATTTTAAAATAACATGGTGATGTTCAAACCAGAGATGACATTTCCAAGACAGAAAATATGAATGTACTGTTTTCACAGTTATAATGATACAGCCTATCAGTGCAAACTAGTTTATATAAGTAAAGTTGATAAATAGTTTTCATTTTGGTTTGGTATATTTATCAAATGGATCAGCATAAAAATAATTTCTGTTATAGCCATAGAAAACAGAAAACATTTTCCAAGAGAATTATAGAGTGCTGTTCTTACTTCCATCTAGTTGTTCCAATTAATCACAAGTAAAGGATAGTTAAAATGAAAATTTCTTCAGCTTGGCCCAGTCTCAGCCTTGTGTGCTATCCCACTGAACTCCACCTGCCAAAAAACCCACAAAATTTAAGGAAGAAATAGATACTTTTGCCTGAAACATAAAAGACATAAAAATAGACATATTTTATCTCAACCATGTTTCGAAAAGGGAAGTATGTTGAAGTTCAAATAGATTTATACTTAAACAGAAAGATTTAGTGGACAAAAAGCAAAAGACATTTACATATTTTATCTTATATAGGAAGCTAATATTCTTGTCAAGTTGTGTAATATTGCCCAAAAGTCTTTATATGGCACTACAGAGAATTGTTTCAATATGGAGAAAGAGAACATAATACAGAATGAAGACTCAGTCTGTAGTGCTCATTACATTAATTCAGAATTTTATTTAAGAAATTGGATCTCTAATACATAAATCACAAAATTAATATCACAAGTCCTTCCCTGTGTCAGAAGGAGAAGCCCCATCTTTTTTTCATTGTGTTTTTCAAGAAATTGTAGTTTTCTCTTCCTCTCTATAATAAAATCATTCCCCAGCTTTACAACAATGGAAATATCCTCAGTTTTGCCTTTTATTTTTAGAAACTTTCCAGTTTCTTAATTTTCCCATTGATCTTCTTGGTTTGAGGAAAGACAATTTCTTGAAATTTCTGTTCTGATTCCATTTTAATGAATCACAAAGTCTCTAGACCCAAAAGTTAGTTTTCAGTAAGGTGAACTGGGAAACGAACCTTTATTTTGCAATTGTGAGAGTAAAGCAAATTACAAATTCTTGAAACCTGAATGAGAGAAGGGCTCCGAATGGTCAATATAAGAGTCCTTATCACAAAATGTATTCTATCTGTCACTTCTACAGTAGCCTGGTATAATATTTTGGTTTCAGAAGGACTTACCCATTGAGGAAGTATGGGATGGAAGGCAGATAGGCAGACAGTAGTACTCAAATTCTGCATGTTAGAATCTTCCTTTCCAGAAATCCAAAGAGGACTCATGGGTCAGAGTTTCTGATGGGGAGAGGTGAGCACTGAGAAGCATCTGGAGGCACTTCATGCAAATGCGGAATGACGCACATGGAATGCAAGAATTTATCTACTGGAACTGGATGTGAAATTGTTCTGACCTATTGACACCTTTGACAGTGAAACAGAGGAATCACTAAATATACAAATTAAGAGAACAAATGTTGTGAATATACCTATGTTAACGTGGATTATTTTCTGGACTGTTGAAAATTACTTTTTCACTTCCTAGTTCTCACAGCACATTTTTATTTAATTGAAAGATAAAAAAGTGACATAATATTTAATTACTTAAAAGTTATAGATAATTTGAAGTAGTAACTAACCCATATAAGAGGCCAAAAAGCCTGGTGAAAATGCCATGAAGAAAGGACATCAATCATCCAGCTTTTTCTCTTTTTGAATTCTTTTAAAGGAATAAAAGAAGTAAAAAGTTTATTTCATCATATAAATAACCATTTAAGGAGAAAAGTAAAATAGAAAAAATATAAGAGAGAAAGGTGTGGAAAGAGTCAGGGAGAATGGTATAGAAAGAGTCAACACCTTCAAGCTGGTGCCCAATTCAAACAGTAAATAAAGCTTTTTTTAAAAATATGGAGTGTATTTATTTACTCAAGAAACTTCCAACCTGTTATTAAATTTATATATAAATTAATAAATAAAATTTATAAATAAATTATTGAAGTGTAAAGTCCTGAAATATATGAGATTTGACCAGATATGCAAAGTTTTTTCTTCATTTAATTTCCATTAGTGTGAAGCTGCTCTATAGGGGGAAAAAGATTGGCACGCTTTGTAATCTCAACTGGCTGCATTTAAAATGAAAGCTATATTTACCATTTTTATTTTGGTCTCTGGCTACAGAGAACAAAGAAAGACTAATTGTACTCTAACACATTTTTAATTCTGGAGAAATTCCACTTGCTTGCTTCAAGTTGCTCTTCATCCATACCAAAGAATATACTTTGAACTTTGGTTACAAAATACCAGCTTCCTTTTCCAGTATTTCCAGGGGCTTATGGTTTGCTATTTGACATCTTTAGCTGCATCTGCACATACACTCTGACATTTCTATCCAAGACACACATTCACATTTCCTTTCCACAGAAACCGTGGTTCAACTGAGAGGTAGATGCACTTTTGCGTGTATGGGCTTAACCTGAAATGAAAACAGAATATGTCTGCAAACTTCCAAATCCCGAAACTCAGATGCTACCTCTATAGACTCTTATAGTCTTTGTAAAATAGGAAAATTGTCTTGCGCTTTCATTGCATGGATAATAGATCAAAGGTTTGGGACACCAACACATCACAAAAATATTGCCATTGTCATTATCAATATCTTTTGCTTATTTTTATGGGTAAATTAGAATTAAAAAATTTTCTTATTCTACTAGAGTAACCCATATTAGAATTTCCTGTACTGAGGATAAGGATGCCATAGGAAAGACCATCTAACCTCTGTTTTAGTTCATGTTAATGTTTTTTTACTGGAGTGATATATTGCACAACAGAAGGACAAAGAGGATATTATCTGATCATGCTCATGCCTCCTTTTGTTGTCTTCGTGTGAAGTGGCAGACCACTTAGGGACTCAACTAATATGTATGCATATTTCTTGTACTATGACTATTGATTATGGTATACTGACTCAACTCTAGGGATCTTCTCAGGCATTCTGGAGAGATTATCATTAAAATTAGACATACACTTCATTTAAATTTATAGGTTTCAAGTTGAGAACTGAAATCTTGGTTAGAATATTTGTGATGGGAAGATGGGAAGTAATGCATTCAAATACAATCAAGATAATTTTCTTTAAAAATGTGTGAAAGTAAATTGCAGCAAAACAGCATGAAAAGAAGTAAAAACTTTAAAATTTGACTGATTATTAGTGCCTTCTTTCTCACATTTCAGGAAACATGTCTATGTTCTTCCTCAGAGGAAGACAGACAGTCTATTGCTGTGTTTAGTAAAGGTATTTTAAAACTTTGAAATAAAGACATGGTCTACTGAACTCTGAGATGCTATGAGGTACACAGTTTTCACTTAAATAAAAACCTATGTATTCTCAGGGTTGTGGATACATATAATTGAATAAATGCTTAAAAGCCAATAGGTTTTAGGATGCTTTCAATTAAATTTAGTGCATGAAAATAGCTTTTTTTCTGGCCAATACTCATATCTGCTCTTAACCCAGCATCAGTAATCTTCTTATATGTGTATGTATAAATCAGGAGTGACTCTAATAGTCTTAAGGGCCATGTACTGAAGAAACACCAGAATGAAACTAGAATCAGGATTCAAAATTCTTTCATGATCATAACCTAATCAATAATGAATTTGCATTAGTTTTGGAAATGTTAAAGTCAGGAAATGATATCAGACTTTAATTTATTTTAGTAGATGCATGTGGGTTAGTCACAGGGTCCAGAAATCAAAGTAATGTACACCTGGGAGCTCTGCTACCAAATGAGCTCATCTAAGTGTGGGATGCAAATAGAGCAAACCTGGCAAACAGCTTGGCAGCGTGCAGGCTACAGTCCTGCAGCCTTTTCTTCACAAGGGCCAAAATACTTTTCAACTCAAATTTTTATAAAAGCATATTCTGTATGTTGTAAGCAGAGTTAGCCTGGGTATTGATTCAAAACAAGTTTATAAAGGCCAGAAGCCATTCCATTTTAGCCTCTTGAAAAAGACTCAAGATTTTGTTCACAGGAATTGGATTTAATGATCTTGATAGCTACTGACACATCAGTCTTTTCAGAATCCTTTCTGTCTGTATAATTAAATTGAAAGTTGGCACCAGGGAATCTCAGGCTCTGTCAGGTAGTATATGTTTTTCCTGGCCTAGAACGGAAAGACTGTACAGGTGATGAGGTATTATTCTGCTTCACTGGATCAGAGGAAAAGAGAGATTGGTGGTAAGGTTTTTGTACTTGGGTCGATTCAGCTTTCCATTCACCAGGATATTGTTATTGAGGGTTCCTGTCCGAGGACTGTTTTCTCTGACGCACTTGCACATGTTTGTTTTGAACAACATGCTAGGTTTTTATGTAAATTGAGATCAAAAAAGAAAGTATGCTTTTCTCTTCTGCAGTGAATTCTCTCCATTTTCTTCTCTTTGTAGCTGTTGGCAGGTCTAATTTGTCAACTGTGTGACCATACACCTTTTACAGTCCAGCTGCCATGTAGATTTATAACAAGGTTGGCACATTAGAAGACACACAGACTGTTGCTTCTAGAATACTATTTCTCCATCTTAATATGTCCATTTTCTTTAATCATTATTTCTTCATTCCATGCATACAAATATATAGGTATATGAACAAGAAATTATTGATTATAAATGTAATAACTGTGCAGAGGTTAATAATGCTTCTAAATATCTTCAAAATAGAGACAAAGAAAACTGAGTGATGACAATGCAGCTGCTTTTTAAATAATTTTAATGCAAATTTTCAGTGAAGGGGAAGAATTTTGTTAACTCTGATAGAAGAGAATATTTTTTTCTCTTTTACACAAAGTCTGTGTGAAAGTACTTTCCAAAGAGGTCGACTAATAAAGCAAGTAGATAATCAAACTAGACATTTGAGCATTCTTTGCTGTCAAAAAGTTGAAAAGATTGAAGAGAAGAAAACTGTTCTATATTTTGAGAAAACAAACTTCATAGCTTCACTCCAGATTTACAGTCAGGTCATTTCAGGATGCTATTGAAGCATGTAAATCAAGTTACTAAATATTTATATGATGTTAACAAGCAATAAATGCAAATAAACATAACATAGATATTTGTGATGCCAAATCTTAAATCCCTAAAATTCTATTTGTAGGCTATTTTTTGAAAATTTTCTCTTTTGTACATAAAAAATGCATGCAGGAAATTCTACATCATCTGGGAAAGCAATAAAACCTGTCTGTCGTCTAAAGCAGAATTTCTAAAATTATATCTATTATGCTGCACACTTGTGCCATGTGCAGTGCCTGTTCACTTACCAATTCAGCTTCTTTTTAATCCTACAGTTTATTGTTATGTATTTTGACCATATTAAAGACCTTGACTGTTGACAGCATCTCCCTGGATTAGGGGCCTCTAACGGCAAAAGCAGAGCATTCATTCTGTTCCCTCACAGAGGTGAAGTTAGTGTGACAGGATAAAGAGGGTCATGAATAGCAACACAAGTTCTAATTCCTCTTTGGAAAATTACTCCCTCTCCTCATGCATTTGAGAGTTGGTAGCCAGCTGAGCAATGACTGGAATTTATTGCCTTTCTCTGCCATATCTGTCCTTGATTTTGGGTTGGAAAGATTTTGGTGGCACCTTCCAGACTGTGGTAGCTTTTGAAGGTGACACCACACAGAGTGGTCATCCAGAAATGTGCATCCCCTTAAGCATTTCTGAGTTAGTATTGCTAGAGGAAAATGCTAGACATTAAAGTATACAGTATTTTATGGGTGGGAGGTTGGATAGTAGAAATTCTTCTCTATTAGAATGGCTAAAGCGAGATGCATTGGAAATTGTGCCTCCAAAACTGAAAAAAACCCCATAATTGCTCTTACTGTTATTTCTTTTATATTTTATTTCTAAATTTAAATAGTAATTCAGATAAAAACTCTCATGGAAGACAAGCAATTCTTTCTGCTTCCCTGCAGTTAACTTGGTCTGAACTACTGCATCTAGTCAGCTGTTCAACAACCATTGCTGTTTCAAGCTTCACACTGAGAATTGGCTCTGGTGTGATAGAGCAAAAAACCCATTATCTTCTCAGTTCTCTACAATGTTTTTTCTCTTTACAGTAGTCTGAATCTCTTCTTTGCTTTCATTAAACTTCTTAAACTGAATAAATAACAATATCTTTTTCTTTGTGATTACTAGACCATCCCTTTGTGACCATCAAAATTTTATATGTATGGAAAGGTGTGCAAAATGCTCAAATTGTATATAAGCAAGATTATTTGTATAAATTTTTTATAAGGATGTAGAATTTTATTTATCTTAAATACAGTCTGAAGACCCTGTTGTAGAGTAAAAAATGGTTACTAGAGTAGCCTTGTTGTAGCATGACATATTGTAAAACAGAAAAAGTTCAAGGCAGGCTGTTCAGAATATCTGCTCAAGATAAACACAGTTCAAGCATTAAAGATCTCAAGAGATATGACAAACAACTTTCTGCTTTAAATTGCTGTGAGATATGCAATTTTATTTAAAAAGGGTTTGTGATTTGAGTGTTACCATTATAATACATGTAATTGTTTTAATAACAGAAGTCTAAAATGTACTGAATATTCAGTGAGTTTCCTTATTTCCTTTGCCCTTTTTGAAGTAATTCTCAGTAAAAACAGCTTCACTTTTAAACTCTTTGTGTTGCATATGCAGGCACTTACATTTTGTCAGGCACAAGTTCTGTTTATCATTCATGAATATTTAGATGTTCCATTGTCAGGTTATTCCATTATGAATATCCCCAATTCCATTATCCTTCCCATGACAAAGGGAAGAATAAATACTGGAAAACATCTAATCAGCATTTGGAGGGGTGAATAAGGGGGAAAATTAGTTTGTACAGTTACTAATAATTAACAAGAGAGCTGTCCAGAAGAGGAAGAGACTCCTGTTCCTTTCTGATTTAGTCTAAAGGGAACTTTGGAGGCCTGGAGAACCTGGATAGTCTCTGATAAAGATAATCTTTATCTCTGATAAAGAAAATAAGCCTTTTCTCAAGCTTCAATGGATGCTTACCATTTTATTTGTCGACAGTAGACACGTGTTAAAGAGAGTGCTGATTTCTCATTATTTGCAATCTTTGTTCATGTCCCTTGGAGGTTCTCACTCTCCTCAGGTCATTGCTCTCCTCCCTAGCACAAAACCTTTTAATATGGGACTGACTGGTGACCTGTAAGGCAGTTTAAATGTGTTATTCCAGCTGCGATGAATTTCATACTGTTGTGATTTTGTGATCTGAGACTCAATGCATTGGCATTTCATCAGATGGATCTAACAAACTGCTGCGAACAAAGAGAAGATAAAAAGGCAGAAAGGAATAATTAAGAAAACAGAATATATGCTACCTACTTGCCAACCAGATGTAGAAATGTAAACTCTGATGTTATGAATTTTAAAATATCTATTTAGTTCTCAATCGACATTTTTGTCATTTTTCCTGTAGAGTAACTGCAGTCTTACTGGGTGTGTGTATGTGTGTATGTATGTGCATACATAGATGCATGTATGTATATGCATAAATTAAATTTATTTATCTATACTTAGCCTCTTACAACTATTTGAACCAGTCTAATGATCCTAGTGTTGTTTAAAGTTACTCTAGATTGCTTTCAATCAGTGTCAGTGCTGCATTTACTGAACCTATCTATGACTGTGATTAGTACAACCTTTTCTCACAAAAGACTTTAATTTTACGATATTTCCATCCTCAATTATGGATCATTTTTCAGGTAAAGAACAGCTCTTGAGCTATGGAAGATTTGTCAGAACAGGTAAAACACCTTCATTATACAGAGAGTGGAGGGGTTTTTGTTATGTAACTGCTTTTAAAAGCAAGGGATTTTTTTCTTTGTTTGTTTTTGGTGATGGTGCTGCAAGTGAGAATCTTAGGTTACAGAAGTAGCAGAACAGCAGTTACAGAAAATGTACCCAGTAGGGTAAGGTGCCTTATGTAGTTATTAGTGTTTCTTCCTTCCTAAAACAGTGTGATTTTGAAGGAAAAATTAATTTTAATTGGTATCTGAGCACTTTGAAAAAAGGATCTTCAATACTTGTTCATGAACTTTGAGCTTTTTTTCACAAATAAGAACTGTGAGAGAAAATTGTGTCTCTTGTGTTATGGAAGACTACCCATCTTGTATTTGAAGATGTTTTAGTTTAAATTGTTGTTGTGCCTTACTGAGCTTACCTGTCTTTGTTCCTCTTGTAACATATGAAATATCTGAAGATTAAAAAACTATATTGAGGAGGAAGTAGAAAAAAATTCATGTTGATTGAGGTCAAGAATTTAGTGAATTAGTTCAACTATTTTTGTGCCAAATAGAATCTTTCTGTTTTAAAATATTTTAAAACAAAGATGATCTTCCAAGGCTGTAGTAGTAAACATTTCTTAAACACAGAGATGTGATAAGTTGTGTGAAAGCTGAGTCAGGTAGAGGTGAAGCTGCCACAGCTCCATGTCCCCAGGTCCAACTACCACCAAGCATAATCACACACATGAATTCATGTGTGCACCCAATCACTGGCCTTTAGATGTAGTGTCAGACTCAGTTCACCCACTGGTGGGCCCTGGGTCTTCTCAACTCAAATGCACATTTACACACAAGCACACACTCTTCCCTCTCAGATCTCTCCAGTAGATGGCATAGATGCTCTGGCACTTCCAGTAGCCATCTCTCAGACTGGTTTTTACAGCCTCTTTGATCCCTGGATCCCAGGCCACTAACTGAACTGACCGGCCAGTGCAGCCTGGTGTTTGCTCCTGACGTGCTGACACACAGAACCTCACGTTCCAGTGGTGGCCCACAGGCATGTGGTGCCTGTAAACCTTGGTCCTACTCCAATTGCTGCCACTCAGGCATCCCACATCCATGTCCACAAGACAGAGAGCATCTTACACAGGAAAATAGTCAGAAATGGAGTTTAATAAGAAGACAGATCAGGTACAGGAAATGGCCTGTGTTGAGCTCCTGCTTACCTGTTACCAGCTTCTCCTATCCCCTTATCCCTCTGTTCTCCTGGACTTGTTCCTCCCCAAACCATTCAGTTACCTCAGAGATTTTCCCTGGCCTGGCAGCAATGGGTGTCCACCCCAGTCATGGGGCCGGCCATCTCCTGTGACATCTTGGGCAGGGTCTGCCCCACACCCAGGTGCCTCCCCCACACCAGGTTCCTCCTTCAATGTACCAAATAACCCAGTGAAAGATTTTATCTTCTCTTCAGGCAGAAATTTATCTATTTTCTTTATTTAACCATTTTGAATTCAGATTTGAATTTGTTGAATTGAATATGTTCACTCCTTGTGCCAAAGTCAAATACAAATCCTAAATATATAAACAATTTCCTTAAGTATTTAGGTTTCTGTTAAATTTATAAGTCAACTAACTTAGTAGTAGTACTGTTAAGGTGGTACTGGAAAAAATATGAACTGGAAGTTTCTGGAGGAAAAGCATAAGGATCAAAGATGACTGTATGGACACTAAAAGGACCTTAAACTGCTTACTTGTTCTGAATAACAAGTACTGATAACGTTTTGTTGTTGATGTTGAGAACTCTCAAAATCCGGTTTTGCGATGTCTCTATAAGAGGACAAAGGCAAAGCTGATCTTTCCTCATGTCTCATAGTGCTGGTGAGGGCAGAACAGAGGACAAATTCTACTTCCTCTTTTCAAAATCATGCAGTTGACAAGCAAGGTGTGAGAAACTAATATATGTATAGAAAATTCTATAATTTTCAAAGCATGAAGAATTTTTGCAATTTCTTGTGAGAACAGTTTTGGAACAGTTTTCCCAGCTTAGAAGGTGAACTTCCACATTTTGTCCCATCAGGAAGCATAAACAAAAGGCCATTTCATTAAATTATTTTTACCATCATTTTTGAATTTACTACTCAATTAATACATATGCAAATAGGAGCTTATAAATAAACATCTTTCTGACAGTGTGCATAAAGTAAAACTTCTTATTTACAACCCATGAAATCACAAGGTGATGATTAAGTGGACTAGAAAAAAAAATCTGGAGGATTCTTTAATAGGTAATTTTCTGAAGGAATTGTTAACCTGGAAATAGAAAATGACATTGCTAATAACAAGTAGTACCTAACCAGGAGCAAGGGGGAAGGAAAACTGTTTAGAATTTGGTCACAGAAAATATTAAAAACTCAGGCCTAAACCAGTTGAAGAATATTTGAAACCAGCTCTACTGAAGATGTCTAGTAACTATTTTGTCTATAAAACAAATAACATACAAAACCATAGATGTTTTCTTCAGATTCTCCCTTATACAATTTGGTTTTAATCTCCAGTTTTAGAACTTTTTTTTACCTGACTTTTAGAGAAAACAATTATTCTTTCTTTACTAGGCCATCATAAACAGAGTAGGAATAGAAAACACAATTAAGTTTTAATTCTTTCAATTTGTAGGATTTTTGAAATGCAACTTGAAGGAAAAGGTTTACTCTATTTTTTTGTACAGTGTTCAATGATTTCTCAGACCAGAAAAAAACAACAGGATTGCTCTATGTTTTAAAATATACTTTTCTCTCTTTTTGTGGTTTGGTAATTCATGATAATATAGGACACATTGTCTATACCAGCTGCTTTATGGTGAGGGAAAGGAAATAAAAAAACATAGCCCTTTCCAAAGAGAGAATGAACATAATTTTTAAAGGCTCATGCTAGTGAGCTCCATCAGAAGCTCAGGTATGTGAACAGGAGAATAAACAGTAAGAGGATGCTCTATATTGATTGGGAACTGGTAGGATCTTGTTAGCAGGCAAAGTGAAAAGAAACTATTTCAGTTCCAGTAGAGCAGATGTTGCACTGGGGTACCAAAAGGTGAGTGGTGGCTGAGATTCTTCCTCCTTCACCTGCCTCCTGGTGGTAGTACCTAAACCTTCTCCATCCTTTCCAGTCCCTTATTGCACACCTGTGTGTACAAAGAACACTGCAATTCCTGGCATTGCACTTGCTAGTTTATACAAAAAAATCCCCAAAGCTAAAAAAAGCAGTCAACCCTTTTAAAAGTAATTGTTACAAGCATTATATAGACTTAAAATATGTTCAACATTTGCAGTTTGTCTTCTTTCTCTGTGTAACTTAGCTCAGCATAAACACATTTTAAGATGCCAGGTAAAACTATTCTCTTTTAGAAGAAAGCTAAAAATGACTAGAAGGGGAATAGATGAGCAAGAAGACAAAGTAGAATAGATTAATAGAGAGCTGAGTTTTATAAAATGGCTCTTTTATTATTCTTGCACTTAATAATGCACTTAATTTTTGTTACCATCTCTGCCCATTTCTATTTTGTTAGTGTGGTCTAAAATCTGATCAACGCTACATCAATTCTTCTAAATAGGAGTGATTACTTGGAAAAGGAAATGAAATCTCCATGACAAAAATATGTGCTGAGAATTAAGATCATAATTATATTTACAAGTGTTATATTTACATTCCTTTTAATATGGCAGGATGATTTCTTTGCTATACTTGCTTATACAACCTGAAAGACAGACCAGACTATTATATCATCTATATTTCTGAGATATGTTCAAATGAAAATTGGAAATACACACAATGATTAATAAAACTCATAAAAGGTGGGAGGGGGAAAGCTAATCAAAGATTCCAACAGTAGAAATAAAGGCACACGTATACAAAATGACACTCAGGGAAAAAGTAAATGAAAATATATACTGAGTATGGTCTTGATGGCAGCTTTCAAGTTCATTTTTGTCCCACAGGAGATATTCCTGCTCCCAAACCTAAGGGAAAAATGTAATACTGTGTGCTGTACCTATCTTAGTGTTTGCCTCTCAGACAGCTAAATCAAATTTTTCTCATCATAGTTTTTTTTTTGTCACTTTAATAATTAGCTAATGCATTGCACTGCAACAGCTATTGCTAGAACACAGTAACTGAAAAAGTATTTAAGACAGAGATCATAAACGAAAGAGAGAGCAATACAGGGTATATGAAATGCATTTTTTCAAGCCACATCATCAGATCCTAAGGATTTTACATGTAAACTAAGTAGAAATTCATACTGCATAAAAAGAAAGAGGCTTTCAGGACTGTTCGTGTGAGCCTGGACATTAGAAACTGTCAAGTAAAATAAACATGACAAAGTTCCTTTGATTAACCTGTTTGTTTTCCCCTCTTAAATGTCATGGGGGAATATGTTATCACGTAAGATAGCATCAAATGGCAGAGGTAGAAAGCTATATACTGTAGCAATTTAACTATGAGTTTGTAGGGTTTCTGTTGCCAAGGGATCAAAAAACCTCAAAAACCTCAATTACTTAATCCTCATGACAACTAAAGTGAAGGCTATATTGTGTCTTGGTTCTCATCTGTGAAAAGCGCTCTTAAACCTCCTTTAATCTCCCTGAAGTTGTTTTAACCATCCCAGAGTATGGAATAAAACTTCAAAATAAGACTGTTTTCAGAGCTTTATTACTTAGAGCTATTAAAAACTAAAGCTCAGGAGAAGAAACATGTCATGATATGAAAATGGAGAGCTAACTCTTAGTGTGATTGTAGGTCTTTCTCTTCAGGAGGATATTCACTTTACTATTGGGTTTAATATGCTTACAGAGGTTAAATGCTTAGCACAAATACATGAAATATGAACATCTTCTGGTTTGACACTTTTGTCATGTAAAGTTGGTAGTTAAAATGCCAGATAAAAGTCACAAGTCTGTACAATTCATAAGAGTTACATTCATTTCTTATAGATTTTACAAATAGCATAATTCACATTCCTCACTCTCATTTTTCAAGGAACACAATTTTCATATGATAATGTTATATCTCTGTCTGGAACTTCTTATTGTATTAAGAAGACATAGGTTTTTTATATATTAGGAATTTGTCAAGAGGAGTGCTAATTACTAAAGCAAACTGAAGAAGCATTCTGGATGCTAGTAAAGTCCTGAGGATATTTTTTTCTCTCCCATGATCTTTCTACAAAATAAAGTGATTATACAAATAATAAACCAGATTTAGATTTAGTGGACTCTTCTAATGCAATCTTTCATCCTTCCTTCTGTTTCTGGAAAAATATTCCTCTAAAATCCTTAATTTCCCTCAAAGAACATAGTATGCAGCTATAAAGCATATTCAATAAGAATTTGTTCACAATTGGAGAAATCTTATAAATTTGGAACTTGCTGTAGGTGGGTAGATTTTATAAGACATTAGGTACACTCACTGTCGTGTTCTAACTCAAAATGACATGAAAAATTTATTTAAAGCTCGAGAACTTGTCTAAGTTCTGTGACTTAAACCCCTCAGCACTAAGTCTTAATCAAAACATGCTGATACTTGTTCATACTTCAAACCCTCAGCCCATAGAATCAGAGAATATCCTGAGCTGAAAGGGACACTCAAGGATCATTGAGTTCACCTCCTGGCTCTGCACACGATAGCCCCCAAAATAGCACCATGTACTGAAAGTGTTCTCCAGGAATTTCTTGAGCTCTGTCAAGCTTTATGCCATGATCACTCCCCTGGGGAGCCTGTTCCAGTGCCCAACCACATTTTGTCTGATTTTTTTTAGCCTTAGCTCAGAAAATTAGTAAATTCTTCTGTCTTAATGTGACAATGAATGGTTAAGAAACCTTGCTGTTGTTTCCTACAGAGCTCTGCTGAGTGTGAGGTTTGCAAGAATGCCTTATAGATTCATGAGACTGATAAACGGGGCAGGTTGTGACCTGAAACATGGCATGTAAGGACGTGACTGGTCCTCAGTGCTACAGTTTCAGAGAAGCAGCCTTGTTGGAGACTTGACTGCTGTATTTCCTCAGCTATGAATGGAGTTGATGCAAGCTGTGGTTGTGACAGAAATTTCTTAATGGGACTAGAAGAATTGTGTGCGTCCCTTCACTTCGCTTCCTGGTCCTCTCTCTCCACAGTTGGGTCGAAGGTTCTCAGTAGGCTAAGAAGATAGCAGGAGAGGAAGACAGAGACAGACAGCAGAAAGTATTATTTAATGAGTATAAGCTTCATAGTCCTCTCCAGGTGTTGACAGGTGAGTAACGCATAAGGTACACCTGAGGTTTATCAGCAATAAAATTTGAAAGAAAAAAATAAATCAGAAAATTCTGAGTTCTCAAGGGAAAAAAAAAAGAAAACTGAAGATATTCTTTTCAGTCCTTTTGTGCACGGGCATTTTGAATTATATCTTTCAGTCCTGTGGTCCCAAATTTTATTAGGTCCTCAGAAGAAGCTAATAATTTTCAATACAAGCTGTACTATTTTTTAGCTCCTAAGACAGCATTTCCTGCTCACAAGTGACTCTCATCCTAAAGTGTTTCCTAATTCAGCATTTTTGGGTTTGCGTATTTGCTGCATATCATTGACTTTCAGCTCAATGCTGTTTGAACTTGCACTTGATATTATGAAGTTTATAAACTCTTTTCCATGCAGCAGGGAAACCAAGACAAAGTCCTGCTGTGTTCTGACTTGTTCTGCAATCCAGGTCATTGTACTAACCTAAAACCTCTGGTATCATGCTTAATGACTAGCTATAGATGCAGACAAACATTTTTTTGTTCAAAATAGCTTGTGTTCTCCTACAAGACTTTCACCTTTGTTCTGGGTTTTCACTTGGGGAAATGGGTCATGATTCAAAATAAATTGTGGGATTGCTCCTTTTACATAGAAAGCTACAAAATATTGTGACAGAAATAGATAAAAAAGCCAAATTAACTGTTCTCTTTCAAATGCAGAACATTCATTTTTAAATTATGTTCCCACTCTTCTTGTTGCTGTCAGTAGTCCTGCACAGTTTAAACTACGGTCAGAGTTTTGCCTAACCATTCATAAAACATGAGAGGTTCCAGCTGTCTGTCAGATCAGCAAATTGGCAATGCAGGGCCATCAGAAACCAACAGGAAAAAAGTAAAACTAGCTTAGTCATTAAAAAGAGTGGATAAATGATGATTCCATATTTGTCACACTCATTTAAAGGAACAAAGTCAAATGTCAATAGACACATTTTAGAAGTTGAATTAATATTATACAACTTGTTTAACTTTTAAAGCAAATTGCGTGCCATTTTAAGGACTTCAACTGGTTCAAGGGCTTGTCTGAGTTAAAGAAGCTTAATTGAGTTTCACCATGTTAGACTAAGCTGATACGCAGTGCGGGACCCAATTAAGAATGTCCTACATAAAGAGTATCAGATTTTCTCCTTGTATAGTGCCTATCACATCTCGTTTCTTTGAGAAAGAAATAAAATGTTATTATTAGTTGTCATTTAATCAACTCTATAGATCTAGCTCAGCCCAGGGATGCTAAGAAAAAATTCTTTTCACTTGTGAATCCTCCAATTCCTGTTAGCATTGATAACAAAGTCCTTTATTTGCATGTTGTCCCTGCATGGTGCTGCTGAAAGGTTTTTCTATGGTTCTACAGTTGTAGAGGGCACTGTTCAACATCAACAGACTTTGCATTTGTGGGTAAAGATCAGATTAATCAATGGAAGAGGCAGGGAATATTTATTTTCCTTCTATTTAACATTGAGACAACTTGAAGTGTAAATTATTTGACCTATATATCGAACTTTTTCTGCAATTTATAGTAACTGTTATTAAAAGAGACTCAAGTTTGGAATTCCCAGAAGCTGAAAAATAACAGATAAACTACTTTAAATACTCAAGAACTTATTTAATTTAAATCAACACAGATTCCTTAAAGCCCTAAACTGAAACAATGTTAGCTAAAGGGCTTTCATAAAAAGATTAATTCCATGAGAATTAACTAGCTTGAGCCTAGGTGTTAAGCTCCTAAAACTTCCTCAACTGTTAGGGTGTGCTTAAATACCTGAATTCATCAGTAATGCCTTAGTTAAATACAAGCTCAATGCTAAAGTGCCTCAAAGACACTTCAAAAAGTGAAGTATTTTCTCTGCAAATTTTGTCTTAATTAGGTCAGCTTAATTAAGAAAACATTCAGTTCTCCGAGAAATTAGAAATTTGCGTGATTTTTATAGGCTGTCAAATTGAAAGTTGTATCGTTTGAAATTTTTTGTTTAAGAAAGGCTTTGGAGGCATAAAATACAGAAGTGTGGTAAGAAGATGAAATAGAGACTCTGCTAGATAAGACTGAGATGACATGTGAGATGAGAAAGCCAGATATTCAAGGCTATATTTGTTAAGATATCTTTCAGTGGTTTTCTAGGGTTATGGAGACTGGAAAGAGAAAGATCCTTTAAGCAAAAGTTTGACACTGTAAACACCTAATCAGAAGATGAAAAATCCTGCAAAGTTATTATAGATAAGGAAAATGGAAGGAAAACCAGTGTCTTAGAAGTAGAACCAGTATTCCAAGAAAAAATATAAAAGGACATAGAACTTGTAAAACTATTCTTTATAAAATTATAGAGAAAATGATAAGTCAAAACAAACATACAAAAGCACCTAAAATTTGGCTGAAATTGTATATAAGTAGAATGATGTTTTGCTTTTTTTAAGAAAAGTTTTTTCACCCAGAGGATACCTGGGCACTGGAATGGGGTCCCCAGGAAATGGGTCACAGCACCAGGTCTGACAGAGTTCAAGACACATTTGGACACTCTCAGGCACATGATGTGATCCTTGGGCTTGTCTTGTGCAAAACCAGAATCTGGAGTCAATGATCCTTTTGGGCCCCTTCCAATTCAGGACATTTTATGATGCTGTAATTCTGTGTCATGCAGTGGCTTTAGCAGTTGCCATTATATTTGCTGCAATGCCAAGAGCTGTGGATTCCAAATATCTAATATGAATTCTGGAGCATTTATGAAGAGTAAATCTTCATCAATCTATAATTATTAATTTAATTGAATTAGATCTTACTGCAATATTCTTACTTAAATTGTTCACATAAACTCACGGAGATACTCCAACCAGAGGATTCACTATTATTGATAAATTTCTTTTAAAGCTTTGTCTTAACTAAGATGTTCAACAAATTACTATCAATCTCATTTATGCCGTCAAGTCTGAAGAAGAAAGACTCCATAAATCCTCAGTAGAAGGTTGAAATATGTCTGTATATATATGCAGCATTCTTTTTGCATTTTCTTGCATTCTCTTCTTTTTTCGGCTGTGTATTTCTTCTGCTTGTGTGTTTTTGTATGTACTTATTGAAGGTGCTGTGTGTTTGGTAGTGGAATTATGAACTACATCTTCTCTGTTGAACCATATAAGCTGTGATCTTACAAACAGGAGTAAAAATAATGGGTCAATGAGAGATCCATTTGGAAAGAGAGAGGGGGGACAATGTGCAGGGCTTTCCTTGTTCTCTGTGATAGTAGTTATTGTGAGAAAGGATAACAATTGACAAACTCCCAGTCATGATTATCAAACTTGGCTTCACCTTTAGTTATGCAAACAAGTGAAATTATAGGATCACCATTTGTTTATGACTTTCACGAAACAACTGAAAGACTGGAAACTTGGCAAATTCAATATATAGAGGCAAGGTATGTTATTTATATCAAGCTACTCTACTACACCATCTGTGTTTTCTGACACTTATGAAAACTATTGCTGTAGTCTAGCTTGGTGACACAAAAGTTTTTAGGAGAAAATGATTGTAAATACATTATCTCTGACTTCTTTGAAATAATTCCAAAGCAACTTTGGCTTTACTATAAGAAGACCACCTTTTCATATTTAGTATTAATTCCATTCTTATATGTGTAGAATGATCTGAGATGAAAGAAATTGGTGTGACAGATCTTAGGTGTAAGTAACTTTCAAGAACCACAATTAAACCATGAAATAAAATGATAATAAAAAAGTATTATAACTTAAGTGCAGATGAAAATCACTCAGTTTCAAATTATTGAAAAATTCTTATTAAGGTTCCTATAATAACCAGCATTTCAATCAGGTGTCCCTTAAAAAAATTACTAGAGAAAACAGGTAGAATGCTATCTCATCTCAAGGCCTGAGACAGAAAGTATTTCATTGTTATTGTTTGGCAATTTAAACAGATTTATAAAAACTAACTTAAGTTGATTAGAATTTTGCCATTTATCATTACCACTGTACTTTTATATGAAATTATTACATGTATGAAAATTAAATTGGGTTTTGTATATTTATCCCGTTAACTTCAAATTATACTGCAGACACTAATCACTAGAAACAGTAAGAGCAAAATAGAAGGTTTAAGTTTAGGGACTCTAATCCAGTACATTACATGTTTTCTGTCACTGTTCATAGTTCCAAAGTAACTCAAGTTCCTTTACTTGTATTTGTTAGCTAATGAAAGCTTGGCTCTGAAACATCCAGATATATTTTACTGTAACTTCTATGATGAATATATTCTAATGTCTTCTGGCATATTCTTGGTTATTAAAGTTTTACATCTCTAAGGACAGTAAACTAATATTTTTAGCATTATTCCTTAAGTCTAACCTCTAAGTTAAGTCTTGCCCAACTAAATAGCATTCTTGGTTGTTATAATAAAGTGTTCCTTGATTATTTTGATAGAAAATTTGGGTAACTTCAGGCTGGATCTTATAATTAAAACTTTTTTAGCAGCATAGCATCCATTAAGGGTCAGATTAAAACCAGTGGATCCGTTTCTATACAGAAAACTTCTCATTCACACTTTCATGCTGGGAGAAATAATATAATTTTACACAATTATAAATATGTACTTGATTTAGCAAATAGTCATTTAGAGATAGATTTATCTAGTCTCTCAGCAGCTAAATGCTGCTATTTTGGCACATAAATTATCAGTCTCATTTTCTGGAATGCTGGCAGCTACCAATTTTCAATAGAAATCATTGCACAATTTAAAATAAAATTGAATATTTCCTTTATTGTTTATATCCCTAAACTGAAAACATGACCAGTCATTTAATACCTGTTTCTAAAACCCACTCAAAATGAAATCAATTAGGAAATTTACACTGAATTCAGTTGGATGTGAATTGGTTTTTAAAAATTTCTGGATTACTTTGTAAAGGATGTACAGTCATCTTTCATTTACATCTCTGCTTTACAGCTGTAGAATTATTTTTGGATCTGTCTTTCACAGTCTAACTGGTTTGAGTAGCTAAAATATATAATAGATCCTCCTCCTGTATTAATAAGTGGCATGAATATCACCCAGTGAGAATTTAGTACACCCATAAGCAGATAGTTAATACATTTCTGTTTGTCATCAAGCTATTTTTTATGCATATCAGTGAATTGACATAAGAGTAAATTAACAAGCACACACATAATTCTATTCACCTCTTTATAAATAAATGCAACACTTTATCATGGAGGGAAGTTAATCTGTTATCTGCATCTACAGAAATTTGCTATGACCATCTCCTTTTCATAACTCTTAATTACGACTGGCAGCTCCCTGAGCTTACCTTTACTCTTTGCAGGTCAATCCAGTTGGGCAGTTAAAGGTAGGGGTGTCAGAAATACTGCCATCTGGGTTAATATATTTAAATTAGATCATCAAATCACAAGAAGAAAAAAAAAAAAAAAGTGGCTTGGCCTCTACCCTGAGCAGTGGAAATCTGTCAGAAAGGTTCTAGGGACATTTGAAGAGACAGAATTCAAATTCAAACCACAAAATCTTTTTTTGCCAAACACGCCTTTGCAGTAATCACATACATGTGAAGATGTAGAGTAGGAAATTCCTTTTCTTGTTTAGCTCACCTCACGTTTGCACTTTCTTGTTAAAAATACCAGTAGGCCTTTTCTTGCTTTTAAGAATAAATATTTCATTTCATCCCATATTATATTTATTTCTTTTACTCGTTCTGAAAAGGGCTGTGTTATGACTAAGGTTTATTTTTAATGTTTTTTAGAAGGATGCAATTGGATAATCTTTGAAAGTAGCTTTGATCTTGGGGTTTGTGTACCTGGCTAGAGTTAAGGTAATGATTTTCTCACAGACAGCTGAAGGGATATAGGACACCTTTTTTCCTAAGAGTGTATAAAGAGCATCTTTAAACTGAGTTCTACAGGAGGTACACCAGTTTTGATGTGATACCTAATAATGGATATTGGTCACTTTATGTCTCATTTATATAAGTCCTGTTCATGTTTGTCTTAAAAAAGCTGTTTCACAAAAATGAGACTCAGAAATTTGTATTTCAAAGCTAGCTATCAAATTAAAGAAATAGTTCTTATTTCACTTTTAGATTTATGAATTTATAATCCATAAGGTGTGTAGAACACTTAAAAAAACTGTTTTGCATTCTTTCAGTATCTGAAATTATTAAGACTATGGAAACAAGTGGAACTGTGAGTCAGATTAAGCTTCATGAGAAGCCTCCTGCCAAGATAGAGCTTTACTCCATATTTTTCAGAAAAACAGGTACAAAGACAAAAGATTTATTCAGCTATTTATTTATGTGGACCATTTGTGTTTGTATAGCTTTCTTAATAAAGGTCCTGAGTGTGTTGCACCATTGAAATGCCCTGAGGTGCTAAGAAGACACAGTGCTTTCTTTCTAGATGTGAAGAGTGTTGTCTTTGATAAAGATTTAATTAAGAAAGAAAAAGGAAGAAAAGTAAAAGAGCAATCAAAAATAATTAAAAATTAGCAATAACAAAAAAAAACATAACTCAAGGTGGTCTTAAGTTTCAGTAATAAATGCCTTTTGTTATAACTGAGGGAGGATAATTTTTCAATCGTTCAGTTTAGTCCTTTGACATCTGGATAATAAATAATAATATGTTAATATTTTATGATGATGGTAAAGTGACTCATTCAAATCAAAACAGAAACTTTCATTTCTTTTCACAAGCAACACACCTCAAAAAGGTGTTTACTGTTGTTTTGCTCAAAAAATACGAAGCTCTATGGAAAACTACAGAGAGTGCATGTTGATTGCATATACACATTGCTGATTTTTTTTTTTTTTTAGGATTTGCTTATAACTTCACCAAAATATTTTTAGTTAGTTGAACAGTAACAATTTAAGTAATTATATTGTAACACTTTTGTGGCATGAAATGTGTGAACTGTATCCACATTTGAGGTTCAGATCTTGACAGAAAGTGAAGTAAACGCAATAGCTTCTGAGCATTTGTCTTGGTGTGTTTATTCTCATTAGATATTCATCACAAACCTCAGGTATCCACAGATCATTCTGTGTTCTGTGGGAGTAATTTAGACGAGATAACTGTAAACAATTAGTTTTAAGCTAGGAAGTATCAACCAAAATATTTTAATTCACAGATTGCAATATTCCAGTACAGGGTGTATACTTAAGTGTTTTTTTTGTTTTGTTATGGTTTTTTGCTTTTTTTTTAATTGAAGTATTTTATTATTTTTACCTGAGAATGATTATAAATCACTTATTCTCACAAGAAAAGGAAAAGTTATACACAATATGTCGTGGCTATCATTAAGGAAAGTAAAATGTTTCCCTGAATGTTTTAAAAACCCTGACCCCAGAAGTCAGGATTCCTAAAAAGCAGGGATCCATTAAGTGATAGCTGTAAGTGACAGCTAACCTGGTTGAGTTTCTGATGCAAAGTAAATATTTGTGGGTTTTTTAAAAAATAATAATACATATTTTCATATGCATAACCTAAGAATGGTGATAGTGACTGACTACTCCCTTACATCAGAAATTTTTTCACAGTGTTTCCACAGCTGTCAGAAAGGCAGAGTTTTTAACTGGTGTTTACACACACCAGTAGTTGCTCAGTGAAACCCCAGCTTTAACCAGGCTCGGTGGTGGAACACATGAAGTGAAGCATTATTGATTACAGGGATCTCTTGGACATCTTGTTCCAATATTTGCTGAATGAGATTCTGAAGAAAGTGTCTGTATGGGATTAATGAGACATCTCTGACAGGACAAATTTAACATAGTAATTTTGAAAGGAGTCTAAAGTGCTTTTGAATATAATATGATAAAAACACTGCATGATAGATGATAAATTCAGTTTTTTGGAATGTTGTTTTTACCTTCTATTGGACTGTTTTAAGGAAAAAGTTTCTGAATACTGGCTTTGGGATGAATAAGAATGTAGATATAAGAATATAATTTCTGTTCTATTCTAGACTCTTTATAAATTTAGATGCTGTTTTGTTTCAAGGTCTCTTCCTCTGGAGAACTGATAATATCTGTGACATACTATGAAATTAGTATCAGCTACAGCTTCATACTTAGAATAAACCTATAATAAAAAAATGAAAAAGCCTTCTAAGACTGCAAAGTTTTGGTGAGCATTTCTTTGGGAAAGAAATTTATAGGGGAGTGAGAAGTGAAAGTTTGTTCTGTGCTCCGAGTAGAGATCTGGAATCAAATGGAGAACACTGGTCAATAATGTGTATCCAGTTACATCTTTTATATTAATTTACTTGCATGGGAACTTGAAAAAATTCCAGTTTTAAATTTTAGTATGGAATATCTGACATTAATACCCCCATGTAATTTATACTATTACATATGTTTTTAGAAGTAATGGAAAATGCGTTAACAAGATATCAAGATAAGACATATTAAAGACTCAAGTATTGGAAGTAATAATAATTGGAAACTGGTGTCTAGTAGAGCCTTTATCAGCAACACAAAATTGAAGAAAAAACCCCTTAAATTGAAAAATATGTTTAAAAAATTCCAAAAAGTTTTAGGTCAGTCAGTGTTGGAGATAAAATTCTCATCCTACAGAAATACTTCTAAACTTTGTAGATTTCAGTTTTATAATTATTTTCATGGTATTAAATTTTTGAGGTCACAATACACACATATTTCCGTTAGCAGAAGTGAAAATGATAAGTGCTTATACATAGCATACACCTAATTTGCTTTCTCTAGTTCTTCCTGTTGAGTTTCTGGATTGTAAAAATCAAGTTAAAAGAGGCCAGGGTAGTAAAAACATGCTAGAAGTCTTAAGTATGTATTTAGAAAGAGGTATGGGTTTAAATATAATATTTTAAAAAATACAAGTGAATTAAAAGTTTTCTGCACTTGTTGCATGATTTTACAGGACATTAAATATTGTTAATAGATCATATAATTTATACTGTTTGTTCTACTATGGTCTGCCTATGAAAATGTGCTTTGTTTCAAAATAAAATAGTTTGCTAACTGACAAAAGCCTTCCCCATATGTTAAGTTTGTACCTATCTACTAAGCCTTAAGTAAGTAACCAAACGTTATTAGATATATTTTAAATATCTGGAGAGAAGTGGCTAATCTGCAGTACTAGGTTAGATCTCTTAATTTCATATTCTGGTGATACAAAAATGTAAGTCAAGAAATTGAATGCAGGTATTGAACATGAATGATGTGTAATTATAACACGGAACATATAGTGTTATGATTTTAAATTGCAGCCAAATACTTTTTTGACTCTTTAAAACAAAAAGCAATAATTTCTTTTCATAACATCTCCTGAAGGTTCTGAGATAAGTTGAAAACAAAATTACAAGACACAACTTTGCATATTCATGGAAGATGCCATCCAGTGAGAAACCTACACTCCTTTATACTGCCCTTTTGGATTTCTTTGGGCCTTTCTTTGAAGACACTAAACTGTGAAGTTTATAAGTTAGATTGTATGAATGTCTTTTCTAGTATAGATGTTTTATTTTGCCATGATAGAAAGAAGGATACTGTGGAAGTCTAGATCAAATACGTTTAAATTCAGCAAGGTCTTATCTGGAATATTATATGCAATTACAGATTTGCAGAATGAAAAATATTGAACTGGATATGTTAAGAGGACTGATCAGGGCACTTCATATAAGAAGAAACAGTCCAGTTGTTATCCTTCTGAAAGGCTGACTGTTTATAAAACTTTGTTTCCAAAAGGTAAAAATCAAGAAAGAATGAAGTAATTTAGAAAGACAATGCTGGTACAGGTTCAAGTGTCTGTACATTGATCATAAAAGTGTAAGAACTGAAAATTTTCTAGGCATTAAAAGTTTTGAAGCAGCATTCATAGAAGATTTACAGGGCAAACATGCTACAATAAAAATTGGACTTGAAGAATGTAATTCCCCAATCTAGAAAAAAAATGTTTTTACTGAATCTTCAGGGTTTTTTTTTCATCAGGAAGTATTACAGGTGCCACAGACCTAGATCAAAACAAGAGTTTTCAGATATAATACAGAATGTAAATGTAGCAAAAGTTTCAAATATCCTCTAAAAATAGGCTGGCACTACCATGTGGAGACTTCTTTCAATCAACAACATAAAATATTTTTGCTTATTCTTGCTGCTTCAAATGTACTTTTTTATTGTACGATTATACAATGAACTCCGGTTTACATCTGAAACACATTGTTCTCAACCTACATTTATATCTGTCTCCTAGATAAATGTCATCTCAATATATTTTGGCAGTGACAGAAAGTAAATGAAAAAAATTTAGAATGTACCATTAAATTTATATTTCTAGGTCTTAACTTTTCCTCAGTGGTGATGGTAGGGAGGGGAAGAAATCTGTATTCTCTGGGAAGACTGTATTACTGTAGATTCCCTTAAATAATACTGAACTAAGTAAGTAAAGCCTCTGTGTCATAGAATCATAGAATCATAGAGTATACTGAATTAGAAAGGACCCATCAGGAGCACTGAGTCCAACTCCTGGTCCTACGCAGGACACCCCAAGAGTCACACCATGTGCCTGAGAACGTTGTCCAGATGCTTCTCGAACTCTGTCAGGCTTGATGCTGGGACCACTTCCCTAGGGAGCCTGTTCCAGTGCCCAACCACCCTCTAAGTGGTTCTAATATCTAACTTAAGCCCCCCAACTCAACTTCAGTTCATTCCCTCGGATCCTGTCACTGTCACCACAGAGAAATCCGTGTCTGCCCCTCCTCTTCCGCTCACAAAGAAGTTGTAACTGCAATGAGGTGTCCCCTCGGTCTCCTCTTCTCCAGGCTGAACAGACCAAGTGACCTCAAGGCCCTTCACTATCTTTGTTGCTCTCCTTTAGACATTCTCTAACAGCTCAATGTCTTTTTTATGTTATGGTGCCCAAAACTGCCCCCAGCACTCGAGGTGAGGCCTCCCCACTGCAGAGCAGAGCGGGACAATCCCTTCCCTAGTCCCCTGGCAATGTTGGGCCTGATGCCCCTCAGGACACGCTGGGCCCTCCTGGCTGCCAGGGCACTGCTGACTCACGTTCAACTTGCCATTGACCAGGACCCCCAGGTCCTTTCTGTGGTGCTGCTTTCCAAAGTTTCATCCCCCAGTCTGTCCGTACATCCAAGGTTGCCTCATCCCAGGTGCTGAATCCCTTATTAAACTTCATGCAGTTGGTGATTACCCATTTTTCTAATTTGTTGGGGTCTCTCTGCAGGGTTTCTCTTTCCTCAAGGGAGCTGACAGCTCCTCCCAATCTAGTGTTGTGAGCAAACTTCATGTTTCTTACTTATTCCTTCTAAGTCATTAATGAAGTTGTTGAAGAGCACAGAGCTGAGGATAGAGTCTTGTGGAACCCCACAAGTGACCAGACACCAGCCTGATATCACCCCATTCACTGTCACTCAGTGCCTGATCCATGAGCCAGTTTCTCACCCATCACATCCCACAGTTATCCAGCTGTGTGCTGGATGTTTTGTCCAGAAGAATACTGTGAGAGACAGTGTTAAAAGCTTTGCTAAAGTCCAAATTATTACATCCACTCTCTTTCCTGGATCAATTAGGTGGATGACCCTGTCACAGAAGGAAATCAGGTTTGACAAGCAGGAGTTTTCCCTCATGAAGCCATGCTAGATGTGACCAATGTCTGCATTGTCCTTCGGGTGTTTTTCAATACCTGTCGATCATACCCGACTCTTTCAACATTTAGGAAACCTAGTTGCTTTATTATTTCCAGAATTCTCCTGTATTGAACATATATTACTAAATCTCAGTTTCAGTGGTATTGAAATAGACTATGACAAGACATTTGTTTAATTTTTAAAGTTTGTACTTTCTTCATAAAGTTTTCACAACTTGTGATCCTTAGATCAATCATGTGTATATTAGATTACATAAAAGTAATTGATGTCACGACAGAAACAATTTTCTGTGTTTGCCAGGCTACCAGACTTCTCAATTTACATGAAAATTAACCCTAATAAATATGATGAATTAGGCTGTAGTAAACTCCATATTGCTACTTCTGATTGCTTCCTTTCATGACACTTCTGTACATTGTATATTTTATAATAAATTTGATATATCAAATAATTTGATAAAAGGGTTAAAGTCAATGAACAGCATCTACTTTTCAGATTAAAATTATTTCTGGAATTTTATTTTTTTTCACTGTTGGTAAATTTAAAGTTGCAATTAAGAAGCTTTCTAAATGGGTATTATGTCATGTCAGTTATTTCTGGAAAGTTTATACCTGGTTGTGTTAGATTGGACAACTGCCTGATTGTTTTTCTAATCTCATGGCTAACACCACATGCTGTTATGCTGTGCTTTGCAATGTACATGTACTATTATCTCACCCACTGTATAAAACATCTTTTAGTTTTCTAGAAAAGTGCTTCAGAAAACTCATATCCATTAGAGAAAATTCTTCCCCAAGAATAAGGAGCCTTGTGTTCAAATAACTTTACAGAAGAAACTGAAGGTGCTTCTCTTCTGCTGTGTAGAGATACTCTGTTCTTAAACCACCAGAACTATTCTGGCATCTTTAGTGATCAGCTGTCTCAGGGTCTCATGGTTCTTTTAGATTTCAAAGACAGCAGGTAAAAATAGAGTGGTGAAGTTATTGGATATTCAGTATTGGAAAATCTATGGGAAATTCAACTGAATTAAACTTTTCGTCAGCATCTTCAATTTATTCAATAGCAGCAGACTACAGTGGGTCTGTCCTAACTTTAGGAGTACACTGGTGACTGGTTTTATGACATTTTGCAAGCTTTTGCTTCAGGTACCTCTATAAAATGCAGGATTTGGTCAATATCTAGTTGATATTTGGCTTACAAAGGCTTCTTTTCAGTGAAAGGTTAATTGTGGGAGTTCTGTTACCTGTATGTGGCTTACGACAAACAACTCATTAACAAACACCTTGTTATATTAAACAGAATTTAGAACTGGGATTAAACAGCAACTCTTCTTGCAAAAATACAATTTTGATTCTATATTTGAGGGTTTGCTGCGGGTTTTTTTGTAGTTTGGGTTTTGGTTGGTTTTTTGTTTGGGTGGGGGTTTTTTTGCGTGTTTTTGTTTTAGTAATAAAGATATAGTAGAGAAGAAGTCATAAAGGGGGAAAAAAGAAAAAGTGAGAAATATGAAAAGTCAAGAAAATTGTGAAAGACATTGCTTGGATAGTCAAGCTGTTTTAAAATATTCATAAAAGAGGAACTTGTCTGTTTTCTGCCATGCCTTATGTTTCACAGTCATTTTCATTCCTGTGTGATCGAATTGTTTTCTTTGATGACACAGAGCATCTGATTGAAGAAAAGAAAAAAAAATAGATTTTAGGCTGTAATTGAAGTGAACCACTGTTATCCGCTTCGCTCAGATAATTGCCAGCTGAACTGCTTGTAATTGCATAGAGGTCTGTGTCTTGGAGCATTAGATGGAATATTACAAGGAGAAAGATCTAGTGCAGGAAAGGGAAGAATATAGCACAGCCAATTTAATAATTTTGTTCTGGTTTTGTTCTAAAGAAATACATGTAACTTTTTTTCTTCTCGATAAGAATAATACACAATTAAAAGAATATATTAAATTGTAACCTTGGAATATAGCTAATCTTTCCCTTTTAGGTAGTAAATTATTCTTGTTTAATTATAATATTATTACAATAAAATAATATATAGCATTACTTCTAAGGATATGTTTCACAATTATATTTCTAATATTAGACTGGTTTAATTACCAATTTTTATATAGTCTTTACAAGCATATTTCAGTTAAGGGAATTTTGTGTGCATGCACACACACATATGCACACACACATAATTAAAAAACCCTCTACTTTTAGTCAGTGAAATGTGCTTGGGAAATGAATAATATATACATAAATTACATGCAACTATTGCTAAGGTTGATGTTTTAATTTTAATTCTTTATCAGGCAGATTTATTGTAAGTTCAATTTGCATGTAAAATATTTTAATCTGCTGACATGAGTTCTCGTTAGATTCCATTATAGATTATATTTTCATAAAGTTTCTGTTATTAAACATAATAGTTTAGGGTTTGAATTGTGTTTTTTGTTCTTAGCTTTGGAACTTAACTCCTGGATGCTGTGCTTTTATGTTTTACATGTCTAAAATCTGGATTGACTCCCCATATTTCAAATATTATATGAAAATTGACATTTCTCTCAGCTTCTAAAGATGTTTTAGCATGCAAAAATATTTACTAAAAAATGTGTGTCAAATAGAATACTTTCTATATGATAAGCATACTGCTTTCAACAGATAAAATGATTTCTTATTAAATTGAAGACTTGGATATCAAGAACTAAGATATGGGACGAACTTGCACATATGTGAGGGTCGAACTTGTGCCTGTGGTGTCCTTCTCTCTACCTTTCTTAAAAGGTCACTGGGGCAATACAATTTTCCAGTCTTCTTTACAATCTTACTTTTTTTTTGTTTGTTTGTTAATCTACACGTCTTTTTTAAAGGAAAATTGCAAGAAAATAAAAAATCAGGGTAATTTAACTTTTTGTTATACTGGTGATGATGAAACGATCTAACTTGTCTGAATCTTCTGTTCCTCAGTCAAGTGATTTTTATTTTGACATGTCAGTAACATGGTCTGTGTATCATCTTGTATCCTGTGGAGGAAGGTTCTGAACCCTTGCAAAGTCATAAAGTTGTGACTAATGAGTTGCTGGTTGCAGACAGATTTCATGTAGGCAGCAATGTCTAGAATTGAACAACTATGTCCTAATTTTGTGATTTTTTTTCAGGTCATAGGCTTCTAATACTATTTTGGTAATTATGATCATAGGAAATCTAGCTTTGTTACTAAAACAAGCGTTGTAGATTTTATTGGTGGTGGTACTAATAGCACTTTTGAGAAAGAGGCTCAGAAATTAGAAAGCTGAAAAAAACATCATAAGCAATTACCTTGTTACTCAAAAATTATTAAAAAATAAAAGAGAGGCTACAATTTTTTTATACACTGATGTTAATGTTCAAAGCTTTTCTCTCTTTTAAAAGATTAAAAAATTCTCTTAATTTAACATTAACACATTTTCTACTCTTCTTTCCTTAGCATATATTATAAGGATGCATTCTGTAATTTCTGTAACTGCAGCTGTATTAAAAGTGTAGTTCTAGCTATAAAATTAGAACTCTAGTAACATTGTCTTGTACTTTCATTTGTTTGAAATTGCTTCTAGAGATGAAATGCAATATAGGCTTTCATTTTGCATTTAGTCTTTGCAGCAGAATTTGTAAATGTTTGTAAGGAAAGCTTACTTTTTCTCACTGCAAACAAATGCATTTATCAGGACAAATGATGAATCTCATCTGCTTCATAATATAGCATTGCAAAGTTTTGAAAATTTCTGTTAAAAGAATCCATGAAAACAAAAACTTGGGGTTTTTTGAGAGATGGATAAGTACATTTTTTTCCCTATTTATAGTGGCTGATATTCTTTTCTGAATCTAACTCTGAGTCACTTCATGCACACTAAAAAGATGGTAGGATAACAGGGTCTTATCAAAACACCACTTTTAGTCACTTCCTTTTTTTATTTACATCTTTTTAGTAAACTGGACATTCTCAGTTTTCAGTTGGGTATGGTCTATTGTACCATTTAACCTGCAGGTTTTATTATTTATTTTCATAGCTGAAAGAACCTCATTCAAGATGTCCTTCTGGTACTCAGAATATAAGGTTTGCCCAGCGGCCTGTTGAAAATGTTACCTTCTCTGATTTGAGAAGAAGTCCATGGCACTCAATCTGACTATTTGTACAAGCTTGTGAAATTCATGTTTACAGCTTGGATTTTCTCTCAAGTTTCACGATGTGCTGACATCTTTGCACAACGTGGCAAGGAAAGAAATTAATACATAAACGAAGTGTGTGTCACGAGGTACTCATGTTACTTAATGTGGGCTGCGCAGTCGTACCTGGAGAAGATCTTGGAGTTAAAAGCAGTACAGAACCAGTACTGACTGTGTTGTGTGATGGAGTGAAAGCAGAATGCATGGTCACATATGAAATGTAAAGTATCTGTATTTACTCTACACAGATGTAATCAAAATATCAGGACAAGGAAAAATCATCCCCAGAGAAAAGTCACTAATGTCACCAAGCCTGGCACATATTGTCTCCATTCAGGTTTGTGTAGCATTCATAAGTCTGATTCCAAACTCCTAATCCACATGATCTTGGGCAGGAAAACACACAGCCCAACTCCAAGACCTCCCCACAACACACTTCCACAAGAAATATTGAGGCCAGCTCAGGAAGCAAATTGCTGGCCTGTCTGTTCCCAGCATTGCAGGGGCTGAGGGTCCCCAGGCACAGAGAGCTGCAGTCCCAGCCAGCCTCAAAGCACCTGGGCTACTGAGCAGGAGCTCCCTGAAGGGCTCTGTGACCCCAGGGCTGGCTGGCTCTGTTGTCTGCTCATTTGTAGCACTCACCAAGTTCTCTGGGCTACTGATTTCAGGAACAAGCAGTGAAATATCTATTTATTATCTATTAAATTATTATTATCTGTTATTATTGATTAATGAATTAAACTAATAAATTAAATTATTATCTATTAAATTATTATCTATTAAAATAAAAATTAATATTTACATTTTGAAAACACATTTTTCCCATAACACCTGCAGAAAGCTGCTAACAAAAGCCGTGTTCAGTGAAGCTTCTTTTACTGAAAACCTTTATTTCTGCCTGCTAAGTAGATTCACTCCTATTTATAAATCCCTTCTTCATGAAATTCTTTTTAGGATTTCTTTGAGCAATATATTGTAATTTGAGAAAAGTGAAACTACTTTCTTTAAATATGAGGGTTTATTGCCACTATCACTTCCTTAGAATTTCATTTTGAGTGTGTGATCAAGGTATACTCATCATGGAGAAAACGTAGAAGGTAATTCAACTGATAAAGCAGAATAAAAATGTTTTTTGTGTTTGCTAAAATTTAGCAAATGCTTTTTAAATAACAGTCTTCTGCAAAGTCTTAAACATGAAACTATTCAACATAAAGTTTTTGGTGCAATAATGCTCTTGGTGTATCTTCCTGTGGTGATTTTTTGATCCATGATATTCTTTGGCTATAAAATGTGGGTAACCTAACTGTCATGACCTCAGGAAAAATTATCTGGGTTTTTTGAAGAGCAGTTTATGCCTTTCTCAAAATAGTAGCTGAATTCAGATGTTCTGCTCTGTAAGGGAAAATCCTGTGTATCATCATGCACATGCATCAACTGAATTTAAAAGCTTGTATGTCTTTGGCCATAATTTTTGCTACACTGCCTAGCTTGCTCATCTATTCTACAGTTAAAAATACAAGTCAGACAGAGATATATTACATACCTATCTGAATTTCTCTGAAGTTTTGTACTCATCTCCTCAGTTTCCTTTGAAGAATTATCCTGAAAGGAGCTTTTATATGTAGAGCAATCTGAGAAGTTATTCTCACTCACTTGTGATGTGTAATTAATTTTCTTATTTGCCTTTACCTTTAAGTGAAACAATTAAAGCAGGAAGAGATTTGCTGTCACTTTCATTGCTGTTTCTTTTCATGTAACAACAGGGTTTGGAGATTGGTTGTTTTGCTTTATGCAAGTGTTTAATAATCCTTTTTAAAATTAGATATGTGCCTTTTATTTTCCCTATATTCAAAATAAACTCAAAATAATTATAACATTAAAGAACATAACATAAACATTCTCCCTTTTCTGAAAATTATATCAAATTGGACTTTAGAAACAATCTATTTATTTAAAAGCCAAATTTGGTCTCAGTATGTTTTTTTTCTAATAAAAAGCTAAATGTTGAGGAATGTTAAAAAGGCTAAGGTTGAGAGCTGAGCAGCCAAAGAAGCAATCAAGAATTCTTTCACAAAAGAAATTTCTAAAGCTTTCCTAACCTGTTTTTGTCTTTGTCACATTTCCCAATGCCTTTTATCTCCAAACTCAGTGACTGATCAATTGTGGATTTTAATTTTGAATTTTAAGAAATGTTTTTCTTTCCAAGCTGAACACAACTACTATGACCATTCCTGACACAACAAAGCACAATATAATCTTTTGACCCAGAAAAAGACAAAAGTGTAATTAGAATGACTTCATCCTGAGAACTCTTATGAATGTCATTAGCGACCACAGAAAAACGTAAACTATCATGCCAAGTTTGAAACTTGACTCTTCAGAGAAAGTTGTTGAAAGTGTTTTGATTTTTCAACACCACCATTACATTGTGCTCAGGTATAAAAATATTCTGGTGAGTAAAATATTGTGGCACAGTAATTTTAGTATATATATTTGATTTCTATCCTCTCTTATACTTTTCAAAAAACAGTGAATTCAGTTGAGATTTCAAATGACATTGTGTTAAAACTGTGCTTTTGTACCAGAAAGTAAAAGCATTTAACTTCAGTTCATGCAACAGTTTGGACTAGGATGTAACCAACACAGAATGATGTAAGTGAGGGAAACTTTAAACAATTGCTCTTCAACATTCTAACTGCCATATTTTTCAGTGAAAATCTCTTTCTGACAATACTTTAAGTAAGACAAGGGGTTTTTTTCTTGACATCTTTGAAGAATTGTACTGGCAAAAGTTCTGGACTTGTAGTTAACTGAGTATGTATAAGATCTGTTATTCTTTCTGAGCACTTCTGAGAATCAAGGGAGCTCTAAGCATGTGCAGAATAAACCTGCACCTGTAAATAGTTGCTGAATTAAGGTGAGGATTATAGTTTTTGCTTCTTGAAATGACATAAGAGTAATTTCTCCTTTTAAAACTTATCCATAGAATTTAAGAGAACGCATAGAAATTAAAATTTCTGTACAATCTTGCAAGTATCCTGCACAGAATGGCATTCTGTAAGATGGAGCGTTTATTTGACTCTGTGTTTATTTTCAACTCTCTATTAACATGCTTTAATGCTTTGAAAATAAAACAAAAAATTGAGTTGAAATAAGTTATAATTAGGAAAAGACGTTTTCACAGTAAGAAACCACAGTGGAGAAAGTCCATGTGGCTGCAGAGGCTTAGACTGGAATGACTTATAAAAGAAAACAATGGTTTAAGGTACAAAATAAATTAGAGGGAAAAGAATGAGATTTTGAGCACCAGTGAAGTTTTCATAAAAATAAAAGTATAGCAAGCATTAAACACTCCATGTTTATCACATAGTAGTGGAAGATGAGATAGAGACAGGAAAGAGGTGTGTCTCTTTGCTGTGGAAACTGAGTACTTCTGATGCGCAGCCTAAATTCAGAGTATTTTTTTCTGCTGACTTAGAACAGAAAACCACATGACACTCCATTAGATAATTTCTGGCTGTCTACATCAGTAGAAAGTTGCTATTCATATCTCTTGCCAACTTTTAAAATTCCCCTGAAAATCATGTACCAATTTTGTGACCTCCAACAAAGGTGTTAAGTTCAATGCAGTCCTACACAACTCCTCTTCACATCTCTGATGTCATAACACACATCCAGACGTCTTTCCCTGGCTTCAACATATAAATTTCAGTTTCTAAAATACAGAATATTTGCTTGTGGCTCTGTATGTCTGCTCACTTGAAGTGTCCCCAGTAGGGATATTTTTGTAGAATGTAGTAGAACCAAAAAGCAAAAAAATCCTCTCTCAATTTAAATCAATGTATTTGGCAACTAATTGAAGCATGTATGCAAAAATAGTGCATGCTGCAAACTTTGTAGCTCCTCGAGAGCAGCTTTTTAATTTTCATCACAAAGGTTTAGGAGTTTGATTTCCTTGGAGTGTAGATATCTTATGAAGATCACATTTTGAATCACTGATTAGTTGACAGCAGAAAGAGTTTGGTTTATCCTTTTGTCAGAAAAGTGCTTTCTGGGATGGTGGAGCAAGAAAATGCTTTGTATTAGTCTTTATTGCTAAAGATGGCAAGTAAGAAAGCTGATACGAAACATTTTGAGATTTAACTGTCCAAGGAGACTTAACTTTTCAAGACTTTTAAGAATGTTGGACTTTTAAGACAATGATCAGTGTCACAATGATCATGGGCCCATCTCTCTAGCTTGTCAAGATCCCTCTGGATGTCATCCCTACTCTCTAAATATCAACCACATTTCTCAGCTTGGTGTCATCTTCAGACTCGCTGAGTGTGCATCAATCCCACTGTCTGTGTCCCTGACGATTCCAACGTGGATCCCTGAGGATTGTCACTCTTTGGTATTCTCTGCCTGAACACCAAGCCGTTGGCTGCAACTCTTTGAGTATGACCACCCAGCCAATTCCTTATCCACTGAGAGGTCTGCCTGTCAAATCCATGTCTCTGCAGGTCAGACACAAGGCTGTTGTGTGGCACCGTACCACAAGGAGACGACGTTAATTGATCTTGTCTCTCCACCAGTACTGTAACTCCATCATAGAAAACCATGGGATTTGACAGACACAGTTTGCCCTCAGCAAAGTCATGTCTGCTGCCGCAAATGCCCTCTCTGTTTTCCATGTGCTTTAGCATAGTTTCCAAGAGGATCTTCCTCATGGTCTTGCAGGGCACCAAGGTGAGACAGACTGATCTGTAGTTCTCTTTCTGGTCTTTTTCAATTTTATAAGACTATAGCAAGTCTCACCAAAGCAATCTGTGAGTGTAAAAATCTTTTCCACTCTGGATTTAATTCTTCATTTTAGAGGAAGAAAAGCAAAACCAAGAAAGCTTTAGTTAAACTTATCATTGTGAAATTACATCCAAACACAAATTTTAAATCTGAATTTTCTGAAAAATCTGAAAAATCAAAGCAGTACAAGAAGTAAATATTTGTCTGAAGTACCTCAAAATGTGTGACAGCATAGAATCATAGAATTGTTTTGGTTGGAAAAGGCCTTTAAGACCACCGAGTCCAACCATTAATGTAACACTGCCAAGTTCACCACTAAACCATGTTCTTAAGTGCCACATTTACACATCTTTTGAATACTTCCAGGGATGGTGACTCCAGGATTTCCCTGGGCATCCTGTTCAAATCCTTGACCACCCCTTCAAAGAAGAATTTTTTCTTAATATTCGGTTTTAACCTCTCCTGGTGCAACTTGAGGCGATTTCCTCCCATCCTATCACTTGTTACCTGGGAGAAGAGATCAACACCTACCATGATACATTCCTTTCAGGCAGTTGTAGAGAGTGATAAGGTCTCCCTTGAGCTTCCTTTTCTCCAGACTAATCAACCCCAGCTCCCTCAGCCACGCCTCATAAGGCTTCTGCTTTAGAACTTTCACCTGAATGTAACAGAAAGAGGAACAGATGAGTTGGTAATAGATACAGAGTAATACTATTTAAACTAAGCCCCTGTGACCTCATCAACTTAAAAATAGTGAAACTATTATTGATAGTCAAGGAATATACAAGAGAATTGGTCAGAAATAATGAAATAAAGATTAAAAGCGGTGTAGGAAACCACATTGGCTTTGGCAGTCTAACTGTAGAGTGTAGAGTTGTCACTTAATATCTAATCCAGCAAAACTGATGCCAGCGCTAGTTTGCTGTGAAATTCAATGAATATAAAATAAAGTTCTAATTAAATCAGTTTAAAATTATAACCTCATGTTCTCGGTCCTTTCTTTAATGTTCTTAAAACCTTCTATGTTTTAAAAACTGAACTATGACTCCCCAGCAGAAGCATCATATTCTCACCTCTATTTCAAGAAATCACCTTTGCATTTCATTAGCATTCAAAAAAGTTGTGTGAAACATTGTACTTAATGTATATGCATGGATGACCAGCATATTCTGAAAACATAAAGCTTTCTACAAAGAACGATGAATTCAGCAGGTTTTCATAGTTTAAGGAAACCCATTTAAATGAGAGAAAAAATACAAATCAAATACTGCATAAACTAGCTTTAAAATGCATATCAATTTAGACCCAAGAACTTGCATTATTTAATAATATTAAGCTTTCCCAGAATATACCCCGCTCTAACTTATGTGATTAAATGACAGTTTATTCCCATCTCATATTAGCAAAGCTCAGGGTGGTTAAGATTTAAGTGTTTATGGATGCTTTACAGTTGCAGCTGTAGCATGCAATAAAAATTATATATTACTCTCTCTTTTAAAACATTCTGTCTTGGCAAAATGTGGTAGTCCCCTCCATATTTATATTTTATCCATAATAAGCAGATAGTAATCCTTTCTGGGCATGAGAAAGCATATAATTGAGCATGCTTTGGAATCCAAACTAGTGATGTTTAGGAATTAGTTCTTAAGGTTCAGTTCATTATGAAGCCATAAAGAGCAAAGACCAACTGTTACTCCAAATATGTGGTAATATAAAACAGATGTTCTAGTACCAGGGAGGACTGTACTTCAAATTTGTTTTAATTACTCTTGAGTGCACCTTCTAATGACAAATCTTGTTTTCTGCTCCTCTTTCTAAGTAGAAGCCATACCACCTCACCACTTTTGAATGCATCATTAGGCTGAAATCTTGCTGGTTCTAAAATCCATTAGCCCAAGGCCAAATAGGTTTTGGCCCACAGGCCTTCAAAAAATAAATGTGCAATGAAACAGTTTTTTCACTAAAGAACAAATCATAAGATTTTCTAATATGAAGTATGGTTTATTCATCTGTCCCAAGTTATATAATCCATAGAACAAAGAGATTAAAACAAAAAAATACAAAATAGTTACATGACATGCCTAAACTGAGATAATTCCTTGCATGCTTTTGACAGTTCCTTTTAGATCAAATTATCTCATCTCTTCCTTTATTGAATTGACTTTGCTCTTCAATGGACTTCTTGCAACTCAGACTTTAGCAGGTGTCAGTCTGAGGTTTATTTCATATCCCTCATGAAATAGTGTGATAATGTCATCTTTAACATTGCTTTGCCTATTTCTTGCCTTCCTCCTGTGATTCAGTTTTTTAATATTGAAGAAGGGTGGTAACATATAAGTAAATACATGTATGCAGCATTCATTTCATCATATGCTCAATGTTGTCAATCTTTACAGAAACATTTTAGTCTTTTCCTAGATATTTGAGCTATTTAGATAAAAAATAAAAGGAAACTAGTTCAAGGACACCTAAATTTAAATAACTGAAATTATATGTCCAGCTAATAATGGAAAGTGACTGTTGACATCAGTGGAACTGCTATTGCTGCTATAGGTAGGGATACTTCTTCCCTGTCAGGATTAATATCACTGTTTCATGGGAGAAAATTTTTAAAACAGTAAATTTTCCTAAAAGTAAATATATTGATTGGAGTTAAATGAATTTAAACTCCATGACAAATGGTGTTAATTTTTTTTGAATCAGAAATGATGTGATATGTTGGGAGTTTTCACACTGAAGTCATTGACATCTCATAAGCATCATAATTAAATCATTAAATCATTATGGTCCCCAGGCATTGGTATCGGGATCAGTAGTGTTTAATATCTTCAACAATGACATAGACACATGGACTGAATCCACCCTCAGCAAATCTGAGACTGATGACACGTTTGAGGGACACGATGCCATCCAGAGGGATGTGGGCAAGCTTGAGAAGTGGCCCTTGGGAACTTCACGAGGAACAACAAGACCTAGGTGAAGGTAACCCCTGGTATCAACCCCAGCTGGGGGATGAACAGATCGAGAGCAGCCATGCCAAGCAGGACTTGGAGGTGCTGGTGGATAAGAGGCTGGATATGAGCTGGCGATGGGTACTTACAGCCCAGAAAGCCAAACATGTCCTGGGCTGCATCCCAAGCACCATGGGCAGCAGGACAAGGAAGCAGATTCTGCTGCTGCACTGCGCTCTGGCGAGACCCCACCTGCAGTGCTGCATCCAGCCCTGGTGTCCCCAGCACAGGAAGGACATGGAGCTGTCGCAGTGAACCCAGAGGAGGCCACGAAGGTGATTAAAGGGCTGAGCACCTCTCCTGTGAAGATAGAGAGCTGAGATTTTTCAGACAGGAGAAGGCTCCAGGGAAACCACATTGCAGCTTTTAGTACTTAAAGTAGACTTAAAAGAGGAGAAACTTTTTTAGCAGGGATAGTGACAAAAGAGAAGCGATAACCGCTTTAAAATAAAAGAGATTAGATTTAAACTAGATATAAGGAAGAAGGCTTTTTTGCTATGAAGCTGGTAAAACACTGAAGCGAGTTGTCCAACAAGGTGGTAAATGCTCCAAGGTCAGGCTGGAACAGGGCTCTGAGCAGCCTGATCTCTTTGAGGATGTCCCTGCTCATTGCAGACAGATTTGACTAGGTGAATTTTAAAGTTCCTTTCCAACACAAAGTATTCTATGTTTCTGTGATTCTATGATATTTAGAACTGCATGGGTGAATAAAAGGTCTTAATAAAGTTTGAAATGTCTAAACTAGAGCTGATATTTTATTTTACTAATGTAACAGTGATATTTGACAAAGTAGATTCAGAGATAAACTTTTTTTTTAAAGAAAACCTGAGCATAAAAAAGAAACCCAAATCATCAAAACAAGTCCACAGAGCCTCACAGTATCAAATGCAAATTTTGCTGGTTGGAGAAAATAGTGTTGATATATACATAAGTAAATGTAATATATGTATTTATGCTGATCTTTGTGTTGTCTTATACAACTAGTTCAGTTTTATTCTGAGGGTGGAATCCAATGTATCTCTCATAACTCATTGTAAATCAAGAGTTGTTTGTTCATCTGGCAAACAGCTGTTCACAGCTCTGTGGCTGTTTTCTGAACTGCAATACCCACGAACCATAGCAATAACATCCCAAACACACTGTTTCTGGTTTTCCCTTTTTTACATAAAGGAAAACATTTTCTGTGAAGCAGATAAAAAAGGAGTGGAACCATCCTTTGACAAACACTAATAAATGACTAATTTCATCATATTGTAAAGAAAGAAGATAAGGATTCCAGTCATGAAAGTTGCATTGTGTTTATTTCCTCTGGCTTTCTCAGATATGGATCTATTTCTAGAGAAGTCATGCTGAATGCATTTGCAACAGAGAACTGAAATGTGAGACAGCAGATATTACTTCAAGGAATACACTATTGAAATATATATTCCAACAGTTAATATGTCTATAGCATATTGCAAGGTCACAGTTATCTTGGGTGGGAGGAGAGCAGTCCGTTTTGCTATTTCTAGGTCACAATTGTTCCTATTTATGTAAGTTTAGAACAGCATCCTAGGAGACATCTTGACAGACTGACTTGACAAACTGCTCCATGGCGTGGCCTGTCAAAATCAGCACAGTCCCTGTAGGGCATGAAGGGACAAAGCTGAGGTTTTCCACATGCCATCACTCAGCTTCCTCATGTCCTGTGCTAGAATTAAGTTCCCTTACGTAACCTCAGCCGCTGCAAAGTAAAGCACTTGATTCCCACTGCCTCTTACTAGCATTTCTACATTCCCACACTTAGGAGCTTCACTAAGGATGACTTAAGAAATTGTTTTGTCCCTGCAGGGGTACCAAGGAACTCAAAATGTGAGAGGAAATATGTGGTATGCAAAGACACCCTTGTTCTCCCTCTCTCGTTCAACTTCTTGGAGGGAAGGATTGCAATGTGTGGGAATTAACCTTTTTTCAACTTAAATATCCCTTTTGCCACTTAGCAAGCAAAGTATTTCAGTGATAATTGATTATAAATGAGGATGTCTATGCATAAAACATAAACATTCAAAAACATTAATACAAATTATTTGGAAATATGCTAATTCACTTAAATATCAAATCAGAGTTGTTGTACTGTCGCTATATATAAAATTAAATGCTTACATTTAACATAAAAGTAACACTGCTTTAACCCTTTCCATTTTTAATGTCTGATGATCTCATATATACCCTCCAGCAAGGAGGACTTTGTGAGTTTTCAACTTAAGGGACTACATTATTTTCTAGTTTCAGGTCCAGTGAGGAGGAGAATGAGGATTAGGAGGATGAGGAGGAGGAGGAGGGGAAGCAGGAGGAAGCTCATGATGTCCCAAGAGAAGACCTAGCATGACTGGAACAAGGCTGTATTTCCAGAAGAGAGCCACGCTCTAATCCCTGTGGCACAGGCAGTGACTGTGCAGCTGATGAGCACCGGCAGACAGAGGCTGCTTTCACCAGTCATTGCAGAGCCTGTGTCAGCGAAGAGAAATTATACTAGAAGGAAGGCTTAAAATGAAAGGAGATACATAATTAAAAAGTTGAGACTCCTTATCATCATGCCATTTTAACCTTGTTCTATTAGCAAAAATAAAATAAGTCACTGAAGACCAACTGTATTTGAAAGAGTCTATTTTAAACTCATTCCAAATTGCCTCTTAGCTTATAAGAAACTGTACTGGTTTTTGCTGACAGTAATTTTTTGTTTCTCTCTCTACTGATACACCATGATAATCCCTTGTATATTGAGTTAGAGAACTACATTTAGCATGCCTTCCAATTTATGTTAATGTAAACATATTAAACAAGTTAATAAATATCCTAGTCCCCCATTTTGGCTTTTACTCTTATATTCCAAATGATTGCAGGCATTTAAAGAGATTGCTGCCCTGCAGACACACCAGAGGCAACTAAATGAATTGAATAACTTCTCGAAGCAGTACGAAAGTCTTTGCTGCCTTCACACATGGTTCTCAGTAGAAAAAGACGTACAGGTTGTAGCAAAGAGACAGGGCTACTGCTTGCTGTGGTTGGGACCAGGGAGCTCATGGCAGTTCTGTGAAACTGTAAATGTCAGATCTTGATTTAATTGTGGCTGTTACACGTCTGTATAAATATATTCAGGGTGGAAATTCTACTGGATCATGTTTGTAGGCTATGTCAAAAGGTCCTCAATTATGTTATAAGTGAAGGGGGAAATGGTGCTACTTATCATGACCTGAGCATTCTCCAACAGCTCCTCTGATGAAAACAGCTGTAGGTTAGTTTTCAGAAACAATCGAGCTACACAGAACTTTTCTGTTAGTTCTGACGTGGTTCTGAGCGAAAATAAAAATTATAATGCACTTTCTTCTGTGAGGTGCTTGTGCAGTACCTATATAATAATAATTTTTAAAAGGGCTATAAGATTTGAGGTTTAAAGTCAATAGGAGATGAGAGAGGAGGCCAGAGTAGTTTGATTTTGGAGTTCACACAGTTAGGTAAAGCTGAAGGACTGTATGATCAACATTTTATTCAACTTCTTTATAAATCACTTCCTTCTTGAAACACCACTGTTGCTGATCTTCCCAACAGGGAATTTCACACAGCCTGGTGAAGGTACCACAAAAATAATCACACCAAACCAAACCAAAACAAACCAGAATCAAACAAAAAATCAAATAAAACCAGAAAGAAAAGACTAGACCAACAGTTCATTCTGGATCCTGGGATGACAGGGCATCAGAAGATCCATTGCTCTGTCATTGGATTAAAACAAACTGTTGGATTTCTTTCAAACCCCTTTCTATTTTCATTTAAAGTAAATTGTATGTTTTATTTTGCTGGTGCAGTCAACCATTGTTGGAGTAGTATAATGTAAATTCCTTAAGCCATTGATGACATTTTTCTGGTTCCAACATAAAATTATTTTATTAAATCCCCTCTTACTTCTCTAAGATAAGTGTGGAAGGTGGTCTGTATTTGTGAAAACAAAGTGAAAGTGACTTCAGTGAAAGATATTCTCTTCCATGATTTTGATGAAAGTTTCTGGAGCCTGTTGTAAACACATGAATCTTCCATGCTTTATGTTTAAAATCTTGCCTCTAGTTTTTACAGAATTGAAATTCTCAGACTTTACAGGAAAAAAGTCTTTTTTGGAAAAGGTCTGATACATGTAACTTCTAAAAATATTTTAGGTAAGGCAAAATTTGCTATCAGAAGCAACATAACAAGCAAGAATTATTGAGTTTTCCTGATTGTCAGATAGAAGGGTAAGTAGTTGTTCCTTATTGCTTGAAATAGGTGCAAAGCTATTCGTCAGCTTAGAGCCGGCTTTAGTGGTTTGGAGGAAATTAAATTTTTTTGCAACTTTTCTTTCTTAAAACAAAATAAATCAGTATTTTTGTAGAATTCAAATCAGAACTTCACTTGTAATCTATTCTTCTTGGTTCATTTGATCAAAAAATATTGAGGCTAATAACACCTATTGGAAAACAAAATCTGCATATTAACAATAGAATTATTTGTCTTTCAAAAGGAAAGATTTTTACTTGTCAAATATTTTGGTCAAAGAAGAAAAACTTTGAACAAGATCATATTCAGCTTCTTGACTAGAGAGGAACATTCAAAATTGTTTAATATTAGGAACTGATCATTAGCTGATAGAATGTTGGGCAGTACAGGTGTGGTGTAACAATGATGTCAACACCTCATTGCGCTGGCACAGGATTTCCACCTTATTTCAGTCAAGAAAAGCAGTTTCAGGTATTTATGGTGCCATCATGTGGAGGCTTGGGAGCATTGAAGAGGTTGAATTAGAAGAGCTTTATTAGAAGAAAATGAAAGTTGGACTCCAAACTAGTGGTGGTAAACTTGAACTATAAACAGGTGCTTGAACTGTAGAAATCCTATCTCATTTCTCTGTTGCTAAACTTCTGATCTGCTTGCCCTCCTTAAGTATCTTCTCATGACAGTCACACACTCCACTAGGACTTGTGTAATTTACTTTAAAAAACAACTGCTTGGGAATTTTTTCTCAAATGAGAAAGAATATATATTTGTTTTAGACTAACATAAATGAAAAAATAATGAATGAAAGATAATTTAACATAGTTAAATAAACATAAATATAAATATAATTTTTTATTTTCTTCAAAACTTTCATGCTTTCTACTGGACAGCGTAGTTTTAGCTTAAAATTATGCAGAAACATGCTGGCAGGAAGGTTTTGTGCAAGTATATTAAAAAGGCTAGGTCAAAGCTGCAAATCTTCAGGCTTATATAGGTGGAGGGGGATAATTATACTCCTTTGTACATAATCTTCAAAATACCAGAAAAATATTTGTCTAATAGTAATTTTAATGTCTTGCTTTTTTCCATTTTTTCAAGGACAAAACCATTTAATCTACCTACGAAGAGACTGAAGTAGGTCACTTCCTTTTTTTTCCATAGATTGAAGATGCAATATTATAATAGTTCCTTTTAGTTCTACATATGTTGGCCTGCACAGATGCTGTGATTCATCGTGTGAGCCTATTTATGCTCTTTTATTTTGCTGCGTAGGACAAGTTGTTCTTTATCAGTTCTTTTATGAGCATCCCATTGAATACCTCTATGCATGCAGAACGGCACTTCGTCTCCTAGAACTTTTTTTTATTTCTCAAGGGAAGAGGGAAAAATGAGCCCCCTAAACCTACAATAGATGTTTTCCCAGTTTTCTGTTCAAAACATTTCATTGTCCTAGTCTTTTTTTTATGGATCATAATACTCAGTCTTCTGCTGTTTCCAATGAAGAAACCTCTTGGTTGCTATAACTGATGTCTGAACAGCTTTTTAGATATCTATGAAATAATTTGGTCTTGATGACAAAAATTTGTCTCCTTCCATTTGCAGCCTAGGTTTCAGAGTAAGGACTTTTTTTTTTTTTTTTTAAAGTGTGCCTGCAAGAAATTTATACCATGAATATAAATATGGTGGGGTTTCCTTCCTATAGCACACATACACTATTTTTTAAAAGTACACTTTTACGCAGGTTAATCTCTCTAAGAGGTTAATTTGGATAATTTCTAAGCATGTATCTTATGATTTCACAGTACTGTAGAAAAGAAAGCTCTGTTTTTATCATTAAATACTTATGTACCCATTTTGATATTAAGAGAGTGATCAGCTATTTAGTTTGTGGATATAATTTGCAAAATTCAATTATTGAGATTTAGCCTGCGTGAAAAAATTTGCTAACTACAAATAGGTTATCAGGCGATGAAGATTTACGTAAGAGGATGGCAGGCAATAATTTTGTCTTTCTGAATTTTTTTAGAGTTTTGATGGAGTGATAGATGGGTCTTGAGTGGATTCCACAGGTGTTTCTGTGTCTTCCGGCAAATATATTTTTGCATCAGTCTCCAATCTCGTTTTCTCCAGAGTGTCAATTTTGAAAGTCATAGACAAAATGCTGAGATAAGAGGTAGTATAGCATGTGGTGTTAGAAAATTTCTGTTGCCTTTTGAAGGGAGACTAGGGAAGGGCAGAATTGTGTACAGGCAAAAATAAATGCAGGAGATAAATTGCAAAGTAAGCTGGCTAAGAAAGTACAAAAGATCAGGAAGAGGAAACAAAATATGTGAAATCAATAAACCCAACAAGACTGTTTGTTCGGGAAGGATCCTTTAAAAGTAGCTAACAAATTCTAGCCAGGCTACATCCTAAAATCCCAAACCTGCCATTTTTTTCCCCAGTACATATTATTCTTAAAGAGAAATGAGCATTGAGTCTAATGGGCCTCTTAGAAGTTACATAGAAAAAGTATTGTAAAATTACTTCTTAGCCTTGTTCTACAACAAGAAGTACTGGGAATCTGGGGAACTGTAGTACTTCATGAACTGTATTACAGACAGTTTCTGGTCTGCGTGACTTTATGTTTTGCAGGGTAAGCATTCTGGTAAAAATATGGGATTTGTAGTGGAAGGTTTGTAGTCAGTGGGAGAATGCACTATAAACATTGTGTTTTCTGGCAGTCTGAGACTTGTGGAGGCAAGGCAGTTTCCTTTTGACCTTAATTTATGTGCTGATAAAATTAACTTTGGACAGACAAATGTTTTGCCTTTCAAATTAGATTTGTGTACTCAGATTTGCATCAGCAACCCAGTTACAAATGCAATGAAGAGACACCTCCAAACTTGTCTTAAAATATCCAGTCACATTTCAGCTCAAGTCAGCGTCTTCCAAACTATAGAAGAAAGATTTAGTAGGTTTTTTTGATGTTATCTGGAAACAAACAAACAAACTCCTAACAACTTGTTGAGTACATAAACCAACCAAATACCTATTTAAAGAAAGATTTATTGTTTAAATTAAAATTGCAACTAAGAAGTGTGTCATAGGCTGCCAGAAAGGTACATCCCAGTCATACCTACTCAAAGTAAATACAGAATTACTGCTGAAGGTTATGAGCCTATTCTGTGCTCAGAACACAGAGGTCAGAGATTACAGAAATATATTTTGTGATAAACAGGTTTTTTTTACAACACTGATGCTCTTGATAATGAGAACTAATAGCAAAATCTTGATAACATCACAATAAAAGCCAAGAATGGATGTGGGGTTTTCCCCTTCCTTTAAGGCATATCTAGAGAGAAACTAAATAATAGTAAGTGGGGCTGTTTTCACTATTGTTATCATAATTGATCTTGTTTATTCTGTGGCAGAGTGTGAGTGCATGAGTCTCTTTTCTGACACAGTACAGATTATGTACAACTTGACTTGCAGAAATAGATCATCTTTGTGGGTAAGAAAAGAGGAATAAGGAGGCCCTTAAGCAACATTATTGTTAAGTTGCAAACCAGATCTTGGTAAAAATTGCCAATCCTATTGAGTGCTGTATACTGATATTTTACATTACTGGAAATTAAGGAGTGAGAAAATAAAATTAATTTAAAAAATTTTTCATGTTACACAACATTTCTTTCAGTATTGTTCTTTTTACCTAGGCTTTCTTTTCACAGAAGTATCATTTAATAGTCATTCTATCCTTAGTGTAGCAATAATTATCATCTGTATTCCTGAAATAATTATTTTAAAAGTTCTCGGTCTTGACAGAGGGAGATGTAAAAGAAGTGCTCTATTCTTCATAATTCCCTACCTGTGCTATTATAATAAAACAGCATTTAATAATATCTGTTGAGGTTTTATTTCCTTTTTAAGTCTTAAGAGTCTGTTATCAAGTTAAAAGTATCTTCCCATATTTGTCATAATAAAAAATATGTATCGAAAGCAATGAGAACTTTAAGTTATTTTGTAAACCTGCTCATGGATGAAAGGAGTGTGATAAGTCATAATCATAGAATTGCTATGGTGTCTGCTACAGCCCAGAATCTGGCAGTGGTCAGCACTGTACAAACATGCTCATAAAGGCACTATCCCAACCCTAAATACCTTGCAAATTGCATGGAACAAAATGAAAGAAAGCTATGAGAGAATGATTTTCAAGATGAAGAACTGATTAAGGGCAGAATTTGCTAAAGGCTGGAATGTAAGTTTGTAGTAGTTGGACTCTACTGAATGACACCAGTGACATCCTCCTCAAGGTAATAATATCAAAAGTACCTCTGCTATTCATTTTACTTACCATCATAGACAAAATGTGAATTTTTAATTATCTGCCCCAACTTGAGGTGCCTGATTTAATTATGTATTGTCTCACAGCAAGGAACTAATGGGGAATTTTTCTTATGTGAATGTAGTTTTAGTAATAAGGTAATTAGTTCTACAAATACATTTTCCAATAATCTTGAAAAGATTTTTTTGCACCTTTGAGTTTCTTCTTTTGTGTGGCAATAATATTATAAAATCAAAATTAACAATCTTGTATACCTAGCATGAAATAACTCCTCTACTTTGTGCTTACCTCCTGTAGTGAATTCTATTATGAAGCTGTCATTTACTGCCTTCCTGTGGCATAAAGGAACTTTTTCTGACTCAGCAGTATTCATAGATCCTCTGTTTTTTTCAGGTTTAGGATTGAGGATGCCTGTCCTAGATCTCCCAATAATGTGAACTGGTGGGGAGAAAAAAAAAAATCAATATTCAGAGGAGAAAAAGCAAAATAATTTGGTAATAGGATGCTTCTGAACGCATGCAGAGGTTGGTATTGTTAAAACAATTGAGAGAGAAAAGATATATTAATGATTTTAATGCAGATGCATTCAAAGGTGCAAAATAAATATTACTTATGTAGATGTTTGTAGCCCATCTGTGAGTTTCATGCATCATTATTCTAGCAATACAGCTAGACCTTCACTGCCTGATAGTACAGTCTTAATGTTTAAAGATGTCATTCGTGTGAAAAGAGGAAAAATATCTGAAAAGATTTTTAAGAAGCTCTTCTTATCTATGCACACATATAAAAATTACTGTCCTATATAAACCGATTTGTGGTTTCCCCACGTACGTGCAGAAAATGAAATGTAGATTAAATCTTTATGACAATATTTCGTCTTCCTCTCTAATTTGCATGTCTGTGAAGACGCATGAATATCTTTGCCTGAAAATAAATGTTTGCTCTCATAGACAGGAATTTTTGTTTTAAAAAAATATCAATGAACCAGTATCAAGTTCTGTTACACAAGCTGGCCTTAATTTGCACTGTAGTTTCTAGGAGTCACTTAAGGCAAAACATTGCCAGCTGGAAGTACTTTTTAATATAACTTACTGTTCACTCTTGCAGTCATCCCTTTTATTCCAAATTGTACCTCATAATGTTATACCAACATTATAATTGAAAAAATTAATGGTAACAATTAGCATCAGAAATGCTTCATACATAATATGTACTTGTATTTGTACAGATTGTAGTATAACTTTTTAAAGGAGAATAGAAATATTTTTAACCCTGTTCAAATGCTGGGTTTTGACAAAAAGGTATGGCAGTGCTCTGGAAAAAAATCCTTTTGAGTAATCAATTCTTCCTATTCTCTTCTCCTTATTTCCATCTCCTGCTTTACCGAAAACATAAAACCTATAATTATTTTCATTCTTCAGGACGTTATTTACCTCTGGAAGCTGACAGGTTAAGCAAGTAAGCAAAGGCTAAGGTCAGATCAACAGGTAGATAGATCTAAAGGAACTATGAAGCTTGACTATGTGCCCCCAGCCTAAGTTAGCATTTCTGATTTTACATACGCATCACGGTAAGGATTGGAGTCACTTGATGATTTCATTACTGTTAAATTTAATCCTAGTCACAAGTGTCATAGAATGACAGAATTAATCATAAAATGGTTTGGCACCAAAGGGACCTTCAAACACCATATAATTCCAACCTCCCTGCTGTGGGCACTGACACCTTCCACTACACCAAATTGCTCAGAGCCCCATCTAATCTGTCCTTGAACACTTTCAGGGATGATGTATCAACACTTGTCTGGACAACCTGTTCCAGTGCCTCATCATCCCCTGAGTAAGGAATTTCATCTTAACATCTAATTTAAATCTCTTCTCTTTCAGTTTAAAGCCACTCCCACATGTCCTATCACTACATGCCCTTGTAAAAGTTCTCCCTCCTGCTCTCTTTTAGGCCTCCTTTAAGTACTGTGAGGATGTTATAAGGTCTGCCTGGAGCCTTCACTTCTCCAGGATGAACAACCCCAACTCACTCAGCCTGTCTTCCCAGAAGAGGTGCTCCAAACCTCTGCTCATTTTTGTGGTCCTCCTCAGACTTGCCTCAAAAGGTCCCTGCCCTTCCTATGCTGAGGACCCCACAGCTGGACACAGTTCTCTCTGCTCATTCACTCTTGGCTCATGCCCAGATTTGTGTCCACCAGAACCTCCAAGTCCTTCTCTGCAAGCCTCTCTCAGAGAGTCCTTCTCCTAGTCTGTACTGATGGCTAGGATTGCCCCAACTCAGGTGCAGCACTTGGCCTTGTTGAATCTCATGAAGTTCCCTTGGGCCCACTTCTCGAGCTTGTCCAGGTCCCTCTGGATGGCATCCTGTCCCTCTGTTGTGTGAACTGCACTCATTAGTTTTGTGCCACCTGCAAACATGCTGAGAGTGCACCTGATCTCGTTCTCTGTGTCATTGATAAATGTATTAAAGGTCATCTATTCCAAGACAGAGTCCTGAGGGACAATGATGCTCACTGGCCTCCATCTGGACATAGAGCCTTTGACCACAGCTCTCTGGCTGCATTCATCCAGCCAATTCCTTATGCACTAAATAGTCCATCATTCAAACCCATATCTCTCCAATTTAGAGATATGGATGACTTGTGGGACCATGTCAAAGGCCTGGCAGAAATCTAGGTAGGTGACATCAGTCAGTCTTTCCTCATCAATTGTTTCAGTCATTCCATCATAGAAGACTACCATTATCCATGCATAAAGCATCCCTGGTAAGGGTTCCATCACCTGTCTTCTAAGATTGAATTAGCTCTTCCTTGGTTTTCAGCTTTGCCAAAAGACCTGACCAGTAATCAATAGTTCTGCCTTAAGTGGAACACTATTAGTACTGACAGTAATAAATGAGGAGCAATGGCTCTATACTCAATTGATCTAGGTATAACCTCTGTGCTCCTGCTTAGAATAACAGCAAAGAACTTCATGTGAGCATGCTATAGCAGTTATCCTGTCCAGAACAGTGAAAACAAAGATTCAAGTGATCAGTGCTGAGAGGAACAGGTACAGAAAACAAGAAACAAACCTTCATAACTTCTTGTAACAGCCTTTTTCAGCAAACTTCATTTCCCAACAAGAGAACCTTGCTGAAAATTGCATGTTGTATTGATATTAGTATAAAATAGGTTGGAGAGAAGCTTTATGCATAATTTAAATTACTCTCTTAGAGCAAATGCAAGTAAACTGATGGATTCAGAGAAAAATATCTCTATGTGGTAGCAAAGAAATATATACTGTAGCTACTTACCTGAAATATCTTTTCCCAGAGGCCCAATTAACTTTATAGTGTGGCACTAAGACTCAATTTTTTCCCCATCAGAAAAGGTTTCTATGCTCTGAATTATACAGTGACCTTGTTTTTACCATAAACTCCAAAATAAGGTGACAACACTGTCATGTATTTAATGTAAAACATTTCAAAGAAGAAACCTGAAGCTGTGAAATAAAATAGAGGCTTTTAGACAATATGTATTGCATACTTGGTATTTTTTAAAAAGTGACTAATATTGTGTTACTTTGCTTGAATTCACTTGTTTTGAGGGAAAATACTTCAGTGAAGAGGCTATAAAATGCAAATGTAAACCTAATTTGTTTCGCTGTTATTTATTTTTAGAAAGCAGAGCAGCCTCCACAATTATTTCTCCCTAATGAAATGAAAAAAAAAAAAGCCTGCCATCTCTATGGAGCGTTATGATTTCCAACAGTGCCATTTGATTTTTGGCAGCAGGAATACCTGAGAACAGCAAAACAAAACAAAAAAACCTTTTTTTTTTTTCCCTTTTTTTTTTTTTTTGTGATGGCTAAGTGTTTTACTAATTGTGTACATCCAATTCCTCATAGTATTTCAGAGTGGAGTTTTTTTCTCTGTACTCAAAATCAGTGGCATCTGAATAAGTTGTGAGGAAGACTGGGATACTGGAAAGTTTCCTGAATGACTCATCAGAGAACTGTCAGGCTTCACTGTTGGGGAACAGCTACAGGAAATACACTTTGGGGAAATGCACTTTAGAGTACTGTTCAAGAGCATCCTTATTTGCCTTTATGTTAGGTTGCTTAAAACTAGGCTTTGTAGCTGCTTTGGAATAATGTAAAGCTTAAGCAGACCTAGAATAGGGTGCAAAATTTAAAGACACTTGGAAAGAATGGCATGGCAAGATTTCCAATTAAGCTGTACTCAGCTAACCTCATATCAGAGAAAGAGATGATCCAAGTACGTCTGCAGGTTCCAAATCAATTACAAAAAAAAATAAAGGGAATAAAATGAACTGTCTTTCAACTTATATGATTTTCCTTCAGAACCATATTTCTAGGGGAAGTCATGAATGAGATCACTGTGAGAAGACCAAATTTAAATTTGTGACTTGTCATGCAAAACAAAAAGCTGGATCTGACAACATTCAGGTGTTTACCAGTTAGGTTTTTCAGTTCTGTTGATGGACTTGCCCAGCAGACCCATCAGACAAATATTGACTTTTAAATAACTGAAGTTCTTAAGAGTTTCAGAACCTAAAATTCAAAACCTGCAATTCTCTTTTCAGCCACCTTTCCCACCATTTTTCTCTTTAACATGCTGCATAGTCTGGTCTTGCAAATATTTAGGTTGGGCTTTTGTGCATTCTACTGGCAATTTTCACCCTCACACTGTAAGATTATCTAAAATAAATAAAATTTATTTGATGACAAAAGAACGATACAAAAGTCACAGGGTTTTTGTTGGCTTTAATGTTTGCATACAAGGCAAAGCATATTGGTAACAAAATATTGCATTCTATGATAAAAATTCATATATTACACTGTAAGGTGCTACTATGAAGAATTTATTATGCAATCTTGCACAACAACCAGAGAGAAACTTGTTGAGGTTTCAACAAATAATATAGGCATGGTAAGTTAAAAGAAACATAACATAACTCCACCTAGGATTTATATTCGAGGAGCCACTGGTAAATCAACTAGACACATCCTGCAGTAATATATTGTTTTCTTATAATTTTTAAAATATTTTTGGCAAATACCATAGGGCTTCAACATAAAGGACAGTACAAATCCAACACCACATTAATGTCATTTGAATTGTGTTGGTATTCATAGATGGAAACTATAATCACATTAAAATGTGTTTCACAGTAAGTTGATAAAACTAATAAGGTCTTTCTGAAGGAAAAAGACCCTTCTGTTATAGGACACAAAAAGATTTTTAAAAATACCTTGAGTTACTTGTAGTTATTTTACCAGCGTCATAGATTTGTTTAAGTTATTCACAAAGAACTATTCAATGCCTCTAATTTATGTGAATATTGTTAGTGTAAAAACTTAGCTTTCATCCAGTGTTCCTACCTTCTTTACTCGAACACAATACAACAGATACCATCATCTGAAACAGAAAAGCTGTGTAACTAGCTAAAAGATTAAAATATGATTATGAAATGCTGCATTTGTTTGTTCTTTTTAAATGTGTCAACTGATTTTCAAGGTATTGTGGTAGCTGTTTCATGGGAAATATATAACCTGGTTGCTGAGGTGAACTGCAATCTCTCTTTGTTTTGGCTGCCTGCGGCTCCCACTGGGCTATCACGGCCCTTCTGTGCACACATGTGCCACCTCACAACATCCCTCATCCAAGAGAGGAAGATGTTCTTGAGGAAGGCATTATAAAATGCATTACTATTATAGTTTTTAATTGAAGGCAGCCTAGTATGAATTTATTTTTTATTTTGACTTAAGAAATTGCATTAATATTTTGTGTTTTCCAGAAAAAATTGTTGGAAACACCTAAGAATTCCTCAGTGTTCACATGAATTTTTAATTTTCATAATCAATCTGAAGCAAGATTATAGTAAAAATTACAGTCACCTATGGAGGTGACCAGGCACTAGTGCAAAGAAAGCACAGAGGTCTAGGCACAGCTGAAAGGTTCAGCACATCATTTTGTTTGACTTTTATAAGTAAAAGCAGAAACTAGGCTAATAATGTTTAAATGCTTACGTAAAAAACATTTTGAATTTGAAAGTTTCTAACAGTAGGGTATATTTCTAAAATATCTCTACATTTTTGATATTAAGGTGATGCCAGCACTTTAAGGCTCTTGGGGAAAATGTTTAATATGGCATTATTTTCAAATGTTCATCTCTAATTTGCCTGGTATATACTTATCTTTTGAAGAGTTGCTACATCATTTGGAGTTCTTTTTTAATCACCGAAGGATGAAATGGGAGAATTTTAATCCTGCTTTAAGTGCTCATTTCAATACAGCATTAACTGTAGTGTTGCTACTGATGCCTCTGTAATATATCTGGCAAAAGCTGCTTGGATAAGTTGAATCAATCAATCATTTCAAACACAATGATTTTTTTCTTTTTTTTTTTTACCATGTTTTCTTATATTTCATTAATATTCTGTGGATTTTTCATGACTTTGGTTAAAACTAATAGTAGAAAATGGAGCATGGTTTAAACATAACAAGAGGAAGAAAAAGTCATAAACCCAATGTATGTGTGTGAAACAGCACCAAGAAAGTAAAAGCTTATATACGAGTTGGTGTTTTCCATTTAATCATCTGGGTTGTTTGTGGGGTTTCATTGTTGTTGTTTTGTTTTTGTTCTGGTTGTTGTTTGGGTTTTTTTTGTTTTTGTTTTTGTTTTTAATTTCTAAGACCTGGGTTGGTTTTGTTTGCTTTTTTTTTTTTTTTAGCCATTTCCTTTTTTTGGTCTATGCATGTGTGTGGGTTTTTTTCTGACAAGTGTTTTTGTTTTTCCTTTTTGAACAAGGGGGGGAGGAGGCTTTCTTTAAAATGAGGAAGTAAATAGAAGAAAATAGAAAACCTCCACTAGCTTTATGTTTGTTGTTACCAGATTAGAAGCATCCTCAACACTCTTTAGGCTCAGTCATACATATACTTACACTTATGCTTATATAGACACAATGAATATAAATGCCAGGGAAAAATGTTACAAAATTCTAACATGCACCTGCAAATTTAACGTGTTTGAAAGTATAACATGAATTGGTTTTCTTACACAATTCACTCTTTTTCCTAATGAGGTCTGTAAGACGTGTGATAGGTAAATCTTAAGGCTGCTGTACTGAATTTTTCTGAATATATAATTACATGAAGCTTAGAGGGAAAAAAAAAGAACTCTATTATGAAATTATGGACCACTCATGCTGATATAAGGGGTTTTATTGCCTCAACAACAAATGGTTCTCAGGTAGGGATTAATTCCTCTGTATGCTTCCTGACTAAATAATTACTGATGTCTAAGGCATTGAAAGACTTTGAGAGCCTCTATGCTTCAAGATGCTGGCTCATTTCTACCTACTCTGACAAAAGCTTCAGAAAATGGGACTTCTCACTGACACTTGGGAAGGAGCACTGATCACACTGCCAAGATACAACAGAGGAAGATCATCTTCTGTCACATTAAAACTGCAGATACCTTTCACAAACACGGTCCCTATGTTCATGTTCTTTACCATATAAATCTGCCTCTCAGCATCTTGCCTGCTTGAAATTGTTGAAGGGAGGGTGGAAAAGCAGAAAAGAAATAGAAGTTGAGGAGAGTCTGTTTGGTTTCAGTTTTGCAGACGTTGGACATCTGAAAAACCCTCAACATGTGGCAGGTCTTATTAACTTTAGTCTTTAAAATTGTTTAAAATAAACTTGTGTGTATGTATTTTAGAATGAGATTGGCCTTTTCTCCCAGGGAACTAGAGACGGAAAAGGGGAGATGGCCTCAAGCTGCTCCAGGGGAGGTTCAGGTTGGACATCAGGAAGAATTTCTTCACTGAAAAGGTGGTTAAACTTTGGAATGGACTGCTCAGGGAAGTGGAGGAGTCATTGTCCCTGGAGGTGTTCAAGAAATGACTGGATGTGGCACTTTGTGCTATGGTCTTTTGCAAGGTTGACAAGGTCTAGTTGATTGGTCAGTTTGGGCTCCGTGATCTTGGAGATTTTTTTCCAACCTTCAATGATTCTATGATTCTATGATTTTTTCCTAGTCAGGTTCAGATCTTGCTGGAGGAGGCCTTAATAAACCCTCAACGTGCCAAAGCCAGACTACAAATATTAGTAAAAATGTATATAACTAAGAACAGAACTCAATAAGAAAAAATACACTTTCAAGTGAATGGAAAGGAATTTGGAGAGAAAACTAGAAGTGAAAAACAAGTATTTTGTATGCCTTCTGAACTCTAACTGCGGGTACAGTACAGTGGGTGGTGTTGAGGATACATTCGGTGCAGGTAGCTCAGGGTGCAGCCGCAGAGCGAGCAGCAGGTTGAGCTCTGGGGCACAGAGCCCGAGGCAAGAGGCTGTGAAGGGGTGATGTCCCTTTCCATAACAAACAGCCCGGCACCTGTGGCCCAGCCAGGTCAGGGATGCCCAGAGACATGGCAGGAGCCAACGAACCCCAGGCTTTCCAGCGTTTAGACTGCGAGGGCATAGAAGCCCAGGATTTCCGTTGTTTGGGGTCCCTCCTCAAAGGCATCCAGCTTGAGCTGTTATTACTTTATCACACCATGACTAAATCATTTTAAGGACTGAGATGTCTGAGACTCCGCTGTGGGAAAACTGGGGTTGAGCTGATAAGGAAACCTTGTCTGACTGTGGGAGTGTGGCCTGTGTAGCTGTGAAGGGTCCTTGATCCCGGCTCAGGTGGTGTGAGAGTGACTGTCCGAGTGGCACCTGGATGGCTGGACAGGGAAATAGTGGGAGCAGACTGGCTTTTTTTCTGTATATGAATATGGTCATGGCACAGTTCCTCATCTAATATCTAAAATACCTTTTTACTATGTATGGGAAAGAAGCACAATCAGAATTACTTCAAGAAAGATATATTTCACTGATTTATTTTACTGGATTTATAAATCAATACTTGGGGTTTTTAAACATTAATTCACCTGATCTCTGTATATACTCCCATATCACCTTGTGAGAATTCTGACATATATAACTGCAGTACTTGATCTGATGCATTAGAGAAGAAAAATACCACATTTTAGGAATTCCTATAATTCATGTACATCATACACAGCTTTGTCTTGCACAACTGCAAGTTTTCTTTCTTCTTTTCTTTTTTCTTTTCTCTTTTCTTTTCTTTTCTTTTCTTTTCTTTTCTTTTCTTTTCTTTTCTTTTCTTTTCTTGAAGAAATATTCTGGTTAGAATACAATAGGAGAGAGGTAGTGCTTTTTCAAGATACATCAGGAAGGGGAAAAGCATGTTTTTGACAACTAGTCATCTGAAATTATGAAAATTGAGCTAATAATTCCTGTGTAAAAGTGGACCTGAATACAGATAAAAGCTTGTTTACTGCACAGTAAATTTTTTGTTGTTGTTGTTTAATAGCCAGGTAAGTACCACAAGCTATAAGTGGTCACTTATCTTTAAGTAAAAAGACATGAAACTGAAGAGTTAGATATGCTCACTTAAGGGATTTCTGAACACTCAGAAGACAAAAGGAATTGCGTAGTACGTGTAGGTAACAAGGAAAAGTTAAGTGGTTTTGAGTTTTTTCATCAGCTCCCCTAATATGCCATATCTGTGAAGTTCAACCTCTCTGTTAAAGGAGAGAAAATATGGTTTGGTATTACCACTCACTCTAAATTGTTTAATTATTAATATTGTAAATTAATATTGCAATAGTCACATACATTGGAGGGATATTGCTTTGTAAAGTCTGCTTTTTTTTTCTTGATTGTCAGTATATCTGGTTGCCACTGGACTGAATGCCTCAAGATAAACAGGAAGAATTAATTTTATACTAAAACCAAAATATGTATGGATGTGGCTATTTCTGCTGTGCACAATTGTAAACATCAATGCTCATAAAGATTTTATTTATTTCTGGTTATGCCTTTGAATGCAATGTATAAACTAATTATAAACTAATGATGCTGCAGTAACTTCTCTTAAAAAATACATGTAGTAACTTTAATCTTTGAGAAAGAGAGTAGCACACACTTGAAATGCTCCTTTTCATCAATACAGGCACTGCATCACATTTATAAAAAGCATGAAAAGTGCTGCACAGGTCTAACTATCAAAGTGAAGATCCATCTGAAAATTGTAATAGCCTCTAAAAGTCTTGATCATAGTGCTGAAATTCCATTTCTGATTTTCACAATGGGTAACAGGAAGCTGCCACAGATGCTTCACTCACTTTAATCAGAATTTAGGTTCTGAATTTGTGTCAGCAAATGACCCCTGGACCTTAATAAGATACTGTGAGGTGGCTTTTATATCTGTGAAAGTGGGATTTTTTTTCTTTTACCATCCTACAGTTTGCCTTCTGAAAAGCAACAATAATAATAATTATTATTATTATTACTACTACTACTACTGTTACTACCACTACAACTACCATTACTATTAACCAAAATTAGCAGGTAACATCATCAGGCTTATTTATATTACATTGATCTAGAGGTAGGTGAAAGATAAACTCTTCCTGCAGGTGAAAGGATCAAGATATTTGGTTTGTCTTGCAGAAACTTACAAAATTAATGGAAATCACGTATTATGTTGCATTTATGGCACTTAGAGAATGTTTTGCAGGGTTTTTGTTTAAGTTCAATGGTTTTCTTAACTTTGTCCAAACCAAAACACAAAATCCATTATCTTTGTAAGCTTCAGACTGCATCATCTGAAAGATTGGGTGAACCGAAAAACCAGACAAGTATTTAAAGTAGCATCTCCTTCCTTAGTTTGAGACGCATCTGTTCAGGTATCTCATGTTTAGCAGTGATAGCTTGGCTTTTGTCCAGCAGTTTAATTAGCTCTTGCTTACCTAATCTCCTATTGCAGATATTATTATTGAATTCAGGGACTCTGAAAATCCCATATCTGACAACACAGGCTTAATAATGAAAATCGCTATGTTTTTACATTTTATTTGTCTTGGCAAGAACACCTACTAAAACACATACATTTTTCACTAGCTAGAAAACATGTAGTTCAGAGTTGCAATCCCTGAGTTGTTCACTCTTCAGAAAAACAGAATTGAGCAGGAATTAAAATTGAATGAAAACTGGAGGGGGAGTTGCAGAGAAAGACAAAATGTACAACAGAGCATCATTTTCTAGACAGATGTTAATTTGTTTCTCACTGGCTGAAACCGATCTGCTGTAATGTATCTGTGTGTATATTTTGAAATGTTTTTGAGCAGAATACCCATGAAGCACTGAGGGATGATTTCAGCCCCTGGGTTTGTTCAGTTGTCTGATTCCTTCACACAGGCGAGCTGGCTTGGCTCCTGCTATACAGCTGCTGAGAGCTGATTTTTGGAGACATGCTCACAGGGGGTAGGATGGGGGGAGTAATTTTGTGTTTTGCTGAAGGGAGAGGAAAAATCCCTAACCCTTGGTCCTCAGAAGCAATGCCTCTTTGGTTTTGTCTCTTCCTCTAACCCTGCTCTTGGCAGGGGTGTGGGGAAACAGATGAAGTATATTGTTCATGACTACATATGGACTACAGGACTAAAAACTAAAATATGGAGATTTGATTTTCTTTCATTGGCAAACTGGGGAACGCTCCGTCCTTCTAGCAAAAAGGAAAAGTCCATTTGCAAACACGGATGTGTGCTCTACTTTACAAGCGCTGAGCCTCTGTCTCAGAAATTGTTGGAGTTCTTATCTGTGTTTACAGATATTCCTTTGTGTTTTCTTACCCTTGTTGCAGGACATATCATAGTTCATCACCTCATATCATTGGATAAACTGGCAGCAGCCCTGGTTTCAGTTCACCTGTTGTGCTGTAACTTGTCTTTGTTAGCTCTCCTCAGGCAGATGACCTGTCCGTTCAGCAGAGGGGCACAGGACGGCAGGGGCAGGTGCTGCTGGTGCAGCCCCGAGGTGAGGTCTCTCCTCCCAGGATTCAGAGCTCGGAGTCTCTATCTGCATGCACAGGCAATTTAGTCACCACTTAATTTTGTTTAATTTTCACATTCCTGGTTTCCCCCTCGGAGATCTTTCTCTATTAAGCAGTCAGGAAACCAAGTTTCTTTTGGGCACTTAGATACCTAAAGTATCAGTATAAAGTATACCTAAAGACAGTCTAAATAGTCAGCACCCTAAAAGTCAATTTTCCGTATTTTTTTACAATATATGAATTAAATTATTCTTAATATTCATCTTGCGGTAAAATGAAGAAAATATGTTGCTTATAGTTTTTTCTCTCTCACAAGAGCATCTCTCTGATCTTTGATATTGTTAAATTGAGATTCACTGCTCTCTGTGTGTATTTTAGTAATAGGTGTAAAATGTCAGTAATAAATCATAATGATGAAACAGATAATGAAAATTGTATGTAATGATGCTCTTGAAGAGATGTCAAATTCTGCTAGGCAACATATACTTGTTTTAATCAAGCTGCAGAAAAACGAAAGGAAATAACTGAATATAGTCTGATGTGATAATATTGAGGATTGATAAAGATATTGATAAAGTTTTCTTTAAGCATTTATTAACATTAATAAGTTTGCATTTTTCTTTTGGCAATGCTAGACCCATCTGGGGCCAACATGTAGCATCAGCAGCTGAAGCAATTATTTTCAGTGCTGCTGTTTTGTACTTTTGCCTTTGAAGTACACTTGTTCCAAGATTTTTAATGTCTCTTCAAAAGATTAAAGGGTTTTTTTCTTACCATAATTTAATGCTACAAATATTTTTCTTAGCACTACTGGTAGTACTCCACCTGTTCAAAGGGGAGTGTTGTACTACAGTGATCAAGATACACATTGATGAGTCAAATTGTATTTCCTCCCCTCTGCATTTCAGATAAGCATAAGAGATGGCCATAAGGTGGCTGTAGGGCTTTTCCAAACTGCTAGCCACAATAAGAGACAATAAATTAAGTACACTTCCACAAAGAAGTGCAAATATAAACTGACCACAGGTAAATGTAAGGTATAAATTAAATATGGGCCGTGAAATACAAGATAGTTTCTAAACACTTGAGGAAGAAGATTACAAAACAATTTTCATCAGGAGTTTCAGAAAATAAAATTAAGTGGTCTTAACATAAGAATTGATACAAGAATCTCTACTTGCTCCACTGATTGAGCTTATAGATAACTAGAAACATTGACCCAGAAGACCTGGCCCTGTTTTGCCGTTAAAAACACTGGATTACTTTATTAAGGAAGAGAAAAAGTGAGCATGTTTTAATTCTTTCAAAGTCTATACCTAGTAGGTACACTGCAAAATAGTGTTTAGGAGAAGTTTTACTGTGACAAAACTAGATGGATTTCATTTTTATTGTATATAATTCATTTTATTTAATATTCAATTATATATCACATATTTCCATGTGAAAGGTTATTTTCATTAACCTCCAATATATCTGCATGTTCATTTTAGTGAAATGGATCTTATAATTTTTGTAATAAAAGATAGAATAATGCTTTTATATGCAGATTAAATCAAAAGCTAAGCAGCTGTTGGAAACTCACGAAATAGATTGAAAAATTAACTTATGAAATCTTCAGTTCCTTATTTATTTTTGGATGATTTTTCATTACCTTATGTTTACTATGTACCTTTTTTTATTCTAACATTTTAGAGTTTAATTTCAATGTCTTTTATCTGCAGTAGTTAATTATTTTACTATTATATTACGCAGCCACCTATTCAATAGGGTCTGATTCACAAAGAAGTTAATAATTCTACATGCCTTGATAGGACCTGATATTCAAATGGATCCTTTAAACATGCTTTCCACAATAGATCTGCCCGATATTTCAGGGTGGAAACAAAATATCTGTCACACAACACTGCGAGTTAGTTCTAAAACCTTTTTTTTCTATTTCCTTGTCAAGAAGTTTATTTGTATTGTAATAGGAACAATTTTATATTCTATTGAAAATTTTCCATAGCAGACTATTTATTAACTCCATAGTGCTAGGTTGGATATATGTAGCAAAAAACCCCAAAAACAAACAACCCAAAAAAGCAACCAAAACCCCCAAAACAGGCAAAAGAATACCTTAAAAAGAAAGTGGGGAAGCCAATGATGAAGTGAACACCTTATAACTGAATTCATTTTCTAGACAGGCTGAAAATTTCTAATACACCTGGAAGTCAAAGCATAGCAAAAAAAAGAAATTATATTTGTAAAACCTTTTTGCCGAAGTGAAACCCTCACTCTCTCATGAGACTGTCTGGCATTTACTAATTTGGTGCTTTCTGACGGTTTTAGTATACCTGGCTGCATTGGGCTCCTCTCTTTTTTAAACAAATTTATCTTTTAATACATTTTTCAGGTGGGCTGTAATTCATCTGTTGTGCTGATGCCCTCTAGCAACATCAGAACAAGCAAAATTTAAGATAACAGAGGAGAGATGTATACCTGGCATCTCTGGAACAGACTAGACACAAAATACGGATGTTCTTTTTCCCATTAATCAGAAACCACACACTCCAATACAGACAGGACAGGGAAGGGAGAGGGAAGGAAAGAGGCTTGCTGTGGCCTTCACGCAGAAAGAGNCAGAGGTCAGCTGGTTTCTCGTTCATGAAGGACTGTAGTCTGTGGGAAAGACTCACATTGGAGACGTTTGTGGAGGACTGTCTTCCATGGGAGGGACCCCACACTGGAGCAGGGGAAGGACTGCTCTCCCTGAAGAGGAAGCAGCAAGAGAAACAACGTGTGAATGGATTGGAAACCCCATTCCCCACCTTCCTGCACCACTGTGGGGCATGAGGTAGGGAATCGGGAATTAAGTTAAGCCTGGGAAGGAGGAAGGGGTGAGGGGAAGGTATTTTTAAGATTTGTTTTGCTTCTCATTATCCTACTCGCATTTTGATTGTTAATAAATTAAACTAATTTTCCCAAGGTCAGTCTGTTCTGCCCATGACAGTAACTGGTGAGAGCTCTCTCCCTGTCCTTATATCAACTCATTACCCTTTTGTTACATTTTCTTTCCCCCGTCCAGCTGAGGAGGGAGTGACCGAGCAGCTTGGGTGGGCACCTGGCACCCGGGCAGGGTAGTCCCAGCAGAGCAGTCCATATGCAGGTAGCTGGGTGACTCCTGACTGAGCATCAAGTCAGGGAACTTCCTTATCACTTCCAGTGGAAAGAAAACAGGAATTTTTACTGGATAAGGCAAGCCCAGAGATCGGTAATACAATTTTGTGAAGGAGTGTTCATTTTAAAATCTGGATGTGTTATGAGTAGCAATGCTTGACCATTTTGTCAAGAAAAAAGAGAAAAAAGTTCAAGTCTAGTGTATGATTCGAAGATTAGCACTGGTTAAACAGAGACTCGCTGTGGCCTTCATGCAGAAAGAGGT
>WBMZ01002126.1:0-74481 GCA_013400975.1 Atrichornis clamosus
CGGGGTACGGCGGCACGGCGGGGACGGACCGGGAGCGCGGGAGGCCGCGAGCACGGGCTGGGGGCGCGGCGGGGCGGGGCCCGCCGCCATCTTGGGGCGGAGCCCGCAGCCATTTTGTGCGTGAGGGGAGCGGCTGCGGTGTTTGCGTCGCTGCACCGAGGAGCTTCTCGGAGGTGTATGGGCTCGTTTTTGAGGGGTTCAGGCTCGGTTTGGGGGGGTTCGGACTCGATTTGGAGTGGCCCGGACTGCTGGTGCTGCCCCTTAGCCGAGCTCGCGTAGCCGTGGCCCCGGTGCAGCCACCTCGTCTCTGTCAATGGACAGGCGCCCGATACTGGCCCTGTGAGGGGAATGGGCTCAGCCCGGCTCAGCTGCCGCGTCCAGCACCTCCCCGGCTCTGTGGCGTCCAGGATCGTGTCCCTGTCCCCGCACCGTGGGGTGCTGCCCTCAGCCACCATCGCACCGGCCCGGCCACCGTACGGGCATGGAATCTTCCCAAAAATTGTCCATGGGACTGTGCCTCAGCAGTGCCGCACAAAACCGTCGTGATAATTTCACTCCCCATGTCCCCTGATACCGTTATCCTGTTTTAAATGCTTCCGGTTTTGGGTTACAGTAATTTTTTATTGTTTTGCAGGAAACCTTCAGTCCATAGCCAGCAAAGTGAGGAGGGTGAAATCCCCAGTGTTGCGTTCATGAGTGGAAACTACCTGCCTGTAAAATCAAATAAAATAATTTTGCACATTAACAAAATAAGAGGAAATAAGTTACTTTTATTTTTTTTTCCTCTTTGTTTGCTCAGAGAAATGTGAGGTGGCAGCAGTGGAGTTAGTTCTCAACTGTGTGGCTCCCACAGTCTTCAGGCTCTGATCAGAGTGTTTACAGAGGATTTAATTAATTTGGGGTTTATTCGTTAATATTATTAGTGATTTTTAGTACATTTGGGGTAGGAGCCTGTACCTGGTGCTCCCGTGTAGGGCAGAGGGTGGATCCTCAATGGGGTGTGCACTGGACAAAGGAAGTGGGAAGACCTGGATGGGACAGAGCCCAAAGCTTTCCCAGCCCCAAACCCACAAAAAATAGTCATTAACATAATAAAGTTGGAAATTAATGTTCAAGTGAAGGGAATCAATCTGCAGCAGGGCAGATAAGCAGGAGCCTCTGGCCTGAGGAGCAGCTGCCTGCTGAGGGAGATAACAACGTACCCTCACACAAAACAGACCCTGCAGACCCTGCTTCCTCCTCCTCCTCTCCTTTCATTCCCACTCCCAGCCAAACAAGCCCTTGACAAAGAGTGGATGCTGGCCGTCCCCCGAGAGCAGGACTGAGGCAGGGAGATAAGGCAGCTGCAGCTGGAGCATCCCTCATGGAGCATCCCTCACGGATAGATTTTGGGAATGTTTGCTCATTAACAGCGATTAATGCATCCTGCAGTGCCCCTGGGCACTGGGCTGAGGGAACCAGGTGGATCAGGGCTTGGCATCCCATAACCCGTCCACCAAATTGCCCCAGTCCCTACTGGTATGGGGACCTTGCCAGGTGCTGCCATGCTGGCACAGGAGACCCTGATTCTGTTCTTCCAAGTGACAAGGTTTGGCTGGGATCCCCTTGTCCTGGGTGGGCAGCAGCCCTCACTGTGCTGATCCGTGCCGCGGTCAGCAGCCAGGATGGTCCCTGCACTTTCCCATAGACGTATCTCAACTATTTCTAAAGAGCTTTTATTTTCCATTCATTTTCCTTTATGCCCTGGAAGAAGCAGGGATTTTGCTCTGAAGGTCTCTGCAGCCAAGGCACGACCCCAAAACCTCCTCCTGCTGTGCTGAGCTCTGCATCCAGCCACAACAACCACCCACTCATCCAGTGCTCCCATTGCCCCCAGCTCCCCACACCGTGGCTTCCCCCAGGCCCTCCAGGAGAGCACAGACCGGAATATCCGATGTGAGTTGTTTTATTTCCTTGTGCTGTCCTGCAGGCAGGCAGCACAGTGCAGTGCTTGGCTCCGTGGGTGCAGTGAGGGAGCGACACCTTTGCTCATTTTTCCACGGCCCTGCGGGACGCTGAGCCCAGTGTTAATAACCCTGACAGCTCCTCGGCAGCGGGTTTGATAAGGTTTTATTCCAACGAATTTAGGGCAAACCCATCTCTCCTGATGGATGAGGCATTGCAGTGGGGAGCGGTGGTGGTGGTCCGGGTACCCCTCGGCTGCTCTGGCTCTGTGGGAGTCGCTGCAGGACGAGGCAGGTGGTCACAGTGTCTCTGGGTAGCTGAATTAGAGGTCACCAGCTCCCCCCTATTCTCACCTGCTTCAATCCATAACCAAGAGCTGGTGGGTTTAACTCTTTAACCCTCACCCCAAATCTGGGCTCCCCCCATCCACAGGGGTCAAGGAGCAGCAAGTGGGGACATATCAGGGGGAACCTGGAGCCCACCGGTGACCCCAGAATGAGTGTATATTCCTGCCTCTGTACCTGGCTGGTTGGTGGGAGGTGGTGGGGTCAGTGGTCTGGCTGGACAGCGGTGGTCCCCGAGCCCCTCGGGCTGTCAGACACCTGTACCTGCAGCTTCTTGGGCAGCAGCTCCTCACGGGGAGGTGGCAGTGGCCGCTTCAGCCCCTTGGTGGAGGATGCAGTGTCTTCTGCCTCGTGCCGGGGCTCCGGGGGCTGGTAGCCCGTCTGGTTGGGATCCAAGGGGTCTCGGGAGAGCAGGATGCAGATAGAGGGGACGTTCTTGTGGACGGTCAAGTTCTGTGCCGGGCCGTCGGGCAGCGGGTCCTGGTTCTCCCAGACCTCCAGCACGGTTTTGTAGCGCACCTTGGTGACCTGGTGGAGCCCTCCCAGTTTGCGCTTCATGATCTCCACGCAGGTGATGGTTTTGGTGACCGCCCTGCCGCAGCCGCTGAACACGATCTGCCTCCTGCCCTTCAGCTCCATCTGGGCCATGGCGAAGTTCATCAGGTTCCTGATCTTGCTGCCCTCCTTCACTTTCATCTCCACCACGTCCAGGGGCAGGTCTGGGAAGGGCAACGGCATCTCCTCCTCTGACGTCCTCACCTTTCGGAAGTTCTCCATCCTGGACTGGGCGACAGGCTTGGCTCTCCCTCCTTCAGCAGCCATCCTTCACCCTTTCCCGGTGGATTCACTGAGGCTTCTAGCCCCCCAGGACCATGGCAGGGCTGACCTCGCTGCCCTCCAGCCCAGCCCTGCGTCCCTGCGGCCACCAGCCCCTTCCCCTCTGCTCTCCGTGGGCTGGCAGAGGGCTCAGTGGCAGTGCTGGAGGCTGTCCCCGGTGGGAGAGAGGGCTGCAGGATTCCCTGGGTGCTCCCAGTTATTCCCAGCAGGGATGACAGTCGTCTCTGGCTCTCGGTGATGCTTGGGCTCCTCCGCTCCCACTGCAGCACTCGCTTCTGCTGCTCTTTGCTTCATTCTGGACTTCAGCAGCCCCCAGAGCTGTTCTGTGTAATTAGCAGATCCTCCCCCTCTCCCTCCCCTTCTTCCCCTCCTCCTCCCCTGCTCAGCCGCCCATCCCAGCACCCAGCTCCTGCCTTCATCCCTGCCAGGCAAAGGGGAGGGCAGGGAACTCAGGTCTCCGTCCCGGAACGGAGAAGGAAGGGAATGGAGGGAGGGGAGGGGTGGAAGGCAGAGGGAGAAGCTCACTCTTGCCTTCATGATGTTCCCAAAGTCCTGCCCCCTTAAAGAGAACCTGGTCCCTTGTTTCGGCGCCTGCTCCTCTCAAGGACACCCAGGGCTAACAGCAAATGTCACCCTGCCTGCAGCGTTCCCAGAGGGATGAGGAATCCCGGCCACGCTGCACCCAGAGATGGCACAAAGATGCAGCAGATACTTTGGGAAGTACTTTGGACCCTGAGCTCAACCCTTATTAGCCATTAGAGAAGCCACTGGGACCCGCAGCCAGGAGAAAGCCTGGCAGATGGCATCACAGCCAGGCATGCATCGAGTGTGCCAGGGCTCTGCTCCCCCCGCCACTCCGCATCCTCAGCCCCAGCTCTGCCGGCAGGAAAACCTCTCAATTCCCAAAGCTCTGAGGAGCAGATGCCGTGGCAGAGCTGGTTTTCACGGGCGATTTCTCTCTCTCTCCCTCCTGCTCCTCCTCCTTCCCCATCCTTCCCTCTCCCCGCTGCTCTCCTGGTTCCTGTCCCTTGCTCATCTCCGCATCCCCAAGGTGGAGCTGCCCACTGTGGGTTCACCATTACATTTACTGGCAATAAATCCCAGAAAATCTCTATTTGCAGGTCAGGAGATGTCCCCTTCCTGCCCCAAATCCCTTCCCGGGGCAGAGGCGATGTCCCTGCCCCAAGCTGGCCCTCTGCCCGCCCCTGTCACCTGCCTGTCCCCTCCCGCCCCGCTGGCCGGGGGATCATTGCACAGTGGAAAGACATGTGAGTATTGACTTGCAGTCAAATCTTATCGGCCTCTGGAGGCCCCTGGATTGGTTTCACTCTGAGCAGGGCTTGAAAAAATACATAAATAAATCAATCGATCCTATGCCTATGGAGGTGAAGGCAGGATGGGGCCATCATCTCCTGTCCGGGGTGAATCCTACACCCCTGTGGTCCCCAAAGTAGGTGGGTAGCACTGCCTAAATGGGAGTGGATATGGGACACCCCTGATCCAACCACTGGATTGGGGTCTGGAGGGGTCTGTGGACAGTGGAATGGGATCCTCCATCTATGAGCAGTATTCTGGAAAACCCCAGGGGGGGCAGAGCATCTTTTCCTGATCCATCTAGCCCTCCCTGAGGCCCTTTGGGCACAGAGAGAGAAACTGAGGCAGGGCAGGCGGTGCTCCCAGGCTCATCCACAGCACCGGATCCAGGCTTTGAGCATTCCCCAGTCCCTTCTGGTGCTCTGCAGTAGTGAGCATACCTATTCCCTGTGCTCCCACCACAGATTTCTCACTCCTAGGAGACAAAACAGTGACATTTCTCCACCTTTCTGCTTGACAACTCTTTATGGCATCCTTGCAGAAGGCACTTGGCTCCTTCCTTGGGCAGGCAGGGATGGATTAAACCCCTCAGGGAAACTGCTACCTTCAAAAGATGCTAAACCTCTGGGGAAATAATCGGGAAGGATTTTAGTGACTGAGAAATTCCTCGGGGTCATTTTCCAGCTAGCCTGCAGGGTTATGTGGGCACCGAGGGCCGACAGCTCCAGAGCTCTCAGCAAGCCAGGTGAATCCTGGTGCTGGCTGAACAATCCAGCCCTTCTTTCCTGGCCCAGAACCAGCTCCTGCCTCCCGTGGCCCATTTTCTGTGGCGCCATGACACTTCCCCAGTATCAAATGATGGAAGCGGCAGCAGCTTCTCCTCCCCTGTCTCTAACTGCTGCTTAACGAACGCTGCTTATCGCAGCCTCCGAAATGGAGGCGGGAGAGGTGCAATCATGGAAAGGCTTCCAGAGAGTGTGCTCCCCCCAAAGCCAAAGCTGTCCTGGCTGGGGGGGGGGCATTAATGACAGTCTTATTTTCCCTCTGCAGCGCTTAAAATGTAAATGAAATTCATTATTAGCAACTCCATTGCTAATTACCATCTGAAGCCATTCATTAGCCTGTCAGCTTATTTGTTGGAGGACAACAGAGTGGATGGGTTATTCCAAGTGAAGGAATAGCTGAAATGAGCTCAGCAGGGTGGGAGAGGAAAAGCAGAGATGGGGGGACAAAAACACAAACAGCTCCAGCCGTGGGGCATCACAGAAAAAAAAGCTGGAGGAGAGGATGGGGACTCCTTTAAAATGGAGAAGAAGCAAATAGAAAAGGCAGGAGTGGTGAAAAAATGAGAGTGAAGGAATTACACCCTGAGTATTTTCTACCTATCCTTCCCAAGCAGCCCCTCTGGTCACAGTGGGATCCAGGGAGTGGTTTCTTCCTCCCTTTTCCCATTACAATTACTCTCAGAGCATCCTCATCCCAGTGCCATCCCAGCCCCATGCCAGGAGAGTTCCAAATCCCTGTGGGACCCTCTTGCCTGGTCTCAACCCCACAGGAGGTGTGAGCTTGGAAGGGCCATTTGCGAGAGGAGCCAAGAGGAGAGCTGGTGGTGGCAGGGATGGTGAGGGCTGCAGAGCCCAGCCAAACCTGGAAAAGTGGGGGAAAAAACCGCAGAAACATATTCCTGACAGAGATCAGGGCAGCTGGAGAGGAGCAGTAATCCGAGCCCCTGTCCTCCACCTGCCCTCTCTATATTTTCTTTCATCCAAGGTGGCCCTGCTCGGGAACGGGACGGAAAGTGGAAGCATCCGATACAAGGAAAGTCTCGGTGCCACCGTCCATCTCTGCGTCACATCGGCCCAGGTCAGGTCTCAGCCTCTCATCACGTTGCACTCGGCAACAGGCTGATGCCAGGGCTGATTGTAACCCCGGAAAGGGGGTACAGATGGACCCCCAGGGTGCCACAGCTGCAGGGATCCCCCACCCCAATCCTAACCAGGGTCCTGGAGCTGCTGCTGGGCAGGAACAGCCCCCTGAGGATGCAGTCCAGGCTCCCCAGGGTGCAGGGGCCGTGTCAAGGTGCCAGAGGAACCCTTGAAGCATCTTAGGGTGGCATCATCTCCCTGCTAACTGAGCCCTTATCCCTACCGTAAGCAGCAAATTTCAGAGCTCAAGATAATCCTCATTTTGAATAGCCAGGCAGTAAAAGAAAAGGGGAAAATCCCTTTTATAAGACAAATCCCTTTGCTGAGCTCTAGCATGATGAGCAGAGGGATGTTGTAAAGAGGGCATTTATAAACCTGAATTTTGGTCCTGACCAACCCCACCTGGGACCCCCATCCATACCCTGCCCATGACCCAGGAACTCTATTTAAGCTCAGCCCAGGGGTCTCAGTCCTAGTCTGGGCTGTGTCAGGGCTGGTGCCTGAGTCAGCTGCAGCTGGTCTGGATTCCAACCCACAGACTGACCCTATTATGGACCTGTGGATTGACTTCCTCGGCCTTGAACCTGTTTGCTTGCTGGGAATTTGCTGCTTGATCCAGACTTGGTTGGACATGCCTATCCTCCCCAGCCTGCCCTATTCAGGGAGTGTGGGATGGGCAGGGAGGCTCTTCCCTCTGTTATCCCCTTGGCTCCCCAGGCATTCCTAGTGAGTGGGGGAAGCACACACCCCTTTGATTCCTGAATAACCCTGCTTGGAAAACCTGCAGTCAGATGGGAATGTGCTAGTGCTGAGGGCAAGGATCAGCTCTGCAGGTGACGATTCCCAAAGCCTCAATGGGATGGGAAGGTGCTGGGGGATCTGAGGTAGCCGAAATGCAGGTGTGGAGGGAATTTAAATGACAGAAAGCTCAAGAAATAATAAATAAGGGACAAGAGATAAGCCCCAAATCCCCAGAGTGCTCAGTGCCTGCAGGCAGAGCCATCATGGCTCTCCAAGGCTCTGAGCTCCCCCTGTGCTTGGCAAGAGTGGGGATCCATGACCCCATCCCCTTCTCCCTTTCCTTCCCTGCTGCTGGGCAGGGGATGAAGCTGGAGGTGTGGGGGTCCCTGCTCTTTGTGGGGAACAGCTGAGGGTCCAAGACCCAGAAAGGGATCAGAGTGGACAGCTGGGCCTCCTGCTATGGGGTTATCTGTGGCACGCTGGTTTTCCTACTTCCCTCTATTTTGCCATCTGTGAAGCAGTCGTTTTCCCTGTTTCTGCCAGGTTTCCTTCCTTCCATCCTCACAGCAACACTGTTCCCCTGTTGAAGGGGGTCTAACAGGGCTCACTGCTGTAAAGAGATTTTGCTGCTTCCTTGCCCCGCTGTTCACATCTTCCTGTGGTGGGACACTGTCCTTGCTGCCCACCTGACCTTGAGTACCCTGAGAAAGGAGGATGCTTTAGTTGTCAAATAAAGCCATTTTCATGACACTGCACTGATATTCTCACAAGCAATGAGGCAGAAGGTCCAAGTGGTGTGCACAGAACTTCATGTGGTGACATTGAAGACAAGGGACACAGCCTATGGAGTCCTCAGGCTGATTTGGGTTTCATGTCCCCTTTAGGAGCTTATGATCCCTGTCCCAGCCCACCTGTGAATCAATCCAGTTCCTTCCCCCGCTCTCTACATCACAATCTTGGTATTGCTGGCAAAAGCAGTGGACATATCCTCTGCCCTTTGTGCAAGCCATTAATTACTTCCTGAATGAAGCACATTCCATAATGAAGCACAGCAGGGTGTGGACATGGAGTCCTCCAAATCTTGCCCTGCCAGGAGGACCTGCTGGCTTCCATTGCCTCCCAGGTACAGGGAGCCTGTCAGGGGCTGTCCTCCGGAGACTCTGTCCCATTGAGGGTGGCTTTCTATCCATGTGCAGCTTGCCATGCCCTGGTAGGGGTCACTGCACCCCTGTCCAATAGAGCCCCAATTCCTATAAAGCTGCCCAAGGTCCATTGACTCCTCCAGCCCTGTAGAGCCCCCCAGGCCCAATAGAGTCCTCCAAGCCCTATAGAGGCACCCAGCCCCATAGAGCCCCGCACTCCTATAGGGTCCCCACCACTATAAAGTCCCCCAAGCCCCACTGAGACCCCAGACCCACATAGCACCCCGAGGCCCCGCCCCTTCAACTTGGCCCCGCCCCTTCATTCGACCCCGCCCCTCCATCCGGCGGCATCAGGACCCTGGACAGCGGCGGGCGCTCTCGCGAGATCCCGGCGCTGCCCATAGCCCGGGCGGCGGCGGCGCCGCAGTCTCGCGAGAGCGCGGTCGCTGCGGCAGGAGCAGCACCGGGCGGGCGGGCGGCCGCCGCCACCCGCCGGGGACCGGACGGGACGGAACGGAACGGAACGGGTCACGCTACGTGGTGAGTCCCGGGATCGTGGAGAGGGGAAATGTCTCGGGGGCAGGGCGCTGGATGCTCCCCCGGAGGCGGGTGACCGCCCTTTGCACCGACCCCCCGCGCTGCACCCCACTTGCGGGGGGGGAATACGCGGCGTGGGGGCACCCGCGGTGACCCTGCACACGCGTAGGTGCACCGGGGATCGAGCGTGCGGCCAGCTGCCCTTCTCCCCGAACCAGGCCGCTGCTGGGAGGCTGCGCCCGGCTTTGAGGTAGGGGTGCGCGGGGCACGCAGCTCTTCACGCGTGGAAAGCCACGAGTAGCGATCCACGCCGAGGCCGAGCCCTGCCTGCTCTCCCCAAACGCACTCCGCGCACCAGAGGGGTTTCTCCTCGATGCCATCGCCCATGTGATGAGCCCCCCTACTTTCCAACCCCTCCACCATATTTCAAACGCCCCTAATTTTGAAAAAAAAGCCCTCAGACCCCGAATTTATCAAAATCCCAGGGTTCTCGCCCCACGGTGGCGCAGGTGTCGGGTCGGGGGGCGCCTGGCCGGGTGTCCCCGCTCCCGGCACACGTGGGTAGGGGCGGCCGAGGGGACGTCACCGCGCCTGAGGAGCTCGTATTTATAGCGCTGGCGGGATGGAACCATCCGGGGTCTGCCGGCGGATGTCGGGAGACAGCGAGCCCTGGGGATTTGCTGTGGCTGGCCTGTGTCTTTGGCGCTGAGCAGTGGTTGGAGGGTGGAAAAAGACTCCTAGAGAGAGCCCCCCAAATCCTCCCGGGAGCCCCAGGCACCAACTGCCGGGACCCTGTGTCCTGGGAAATGTGTTGACTGCTGCCAGCTCTGCCTGAAGAGCTGGGAGAGGGCAAAACCTGCAGGCAGGTGGGAATACACCATCTTCACGCTTTTATTTAAAACCTCAGCTCTTAATTTTTGCTTTAATTCGCCTTAATTTTCACTTCTGGCACAGAGCTGAGCATGGAATGGTCTGGGATGCTCCTGGGATGCTGAGCTCCCCCCTTTCCCACCTGCATGCTCGGGCATGAGGTGCCAAATAACATGAGTAATTGTTAAACCAAGCACTCAAGTGACTCATTACTGACAATCGCCACTAATTTAGGGTTTTTTTCCAGCTGATTTCTCTGCTCTGATTTCCCTGCTCCCTCTTTGGCCTTGTTTTTGGGTTGGGCTTGCAGAGATGAGAGCTACGAGACAAGCCAGGTAGTTCACTGTGCCGGAATTCAGCAGACCAAAAAAAAATTTAAAAAAAAAATTAGTTTTGGGCTCGGTAATGAACTTGAGGGTTTCAAACTGCCCATAGCCACCTCCTTTCTCTGCTGTCCTACCTGGCCCTCTCCTGGATGTAGGTCAGTCGAGAGTGGGAGGCCCCACATCACTGGATCCTCTCATAATCTTCCGCCTTAACTGGTACATAAGCCTTAGCCAGAGGAGCCAGGATTTATCCCATTGCCAGCCAGGTGCCAGCCTGGCTGTGTGATAGTCCAGAGTGTCACAGAAATGAAGCAAACTGTGCTGTCCTTGAGTTTTGGAACAGGGGGGAGGCAAAGGCTCTTGCGAAGGTCCCTGACCACTTCAATCACTTTTTCTCTCATTCTCCTCCATCTTTTCCAGAGCTCCCACATTTTTCCCAAGTATTTTTCCTGAGGAGCAGAGAGGCTGAGCGTGTGCCAGCATGGCAGGTAGGGGGGGTGCTCTGAAGCCCACCGGGAGCTTTACTGGCCATAATGTCACCTCGTTAGTTGCCAGGGCGGTGGTGGGTGTCCACGTTGCAGGATCTGTGTGGCCAGTGAGGGCTGAATTTGATCCTTTGTGGGTGGGTTGGTTGCGGTTCCCATGGGAAATCCTTAATTCCTGCATGAAACTCATCAATTCTTGGGACTATTTAGGAAGCCTCTTGGGTTTTGTTCAGTGCTGGGCAGTGCCTGATGCTGATGAAACTTTTCCTTGCAGAAAAAGTGAACAACTTCCCTCCCCTGCCCAAGTTCATCCCCCTGAAGCCATGTTTCTACCAGGACTTTGACGCGGAGATCCCGCCGCAGCACCGGACCATGGCCAAGCGGCTTTACTACCTCTGGATGCGTGAGTGGCTGGGTGGGAATGGCTCCAGTGGGATTTGTTTGCTTCTCCAAAGGCTGCTCCCCTAGAAGCCGCCAGCTAAAAGAGCAGGGCAAGGTCAGGGGAAGCCCTTCTACCCCTTCCAGGCCTTGGTGTCTCCTATTAAAACCCAGGAATGGGACATGGGCTGGAGCATCCCATGGGTCTCAGCCCTTCCGGCCTCCAGGATGGAGGTGTGGAGCTGGCTCAGTGTCTGAGGGCCATCGGTGTGATGCTGACATCCTGCTGCAAGGAGGAGACAGCTCAGGCTGGAGGGCTGGTGTGCCTGCTCCCCAAAACGTGGAGCTTGAGGCTTTCCAGAGCTTGCCTGTTCCTCTTGCATGCCTCTGTGTGCCGTGCTGTGCTAACAGAGCTGTCACCAGCTTCCAGTTCTTCAAACTATCCGGGATCTCTCTTCTTCACCAACCCTGGGCAGGGAATAGAGCCAGAGGGACAGATCACACCCCAACGTAGGTGGAAACATGCAGCCTGGGGCAAGCTGGCACCAGCAGTGCATTTCTTTTTAGAGAAACTTAGTTCCCTTATCAGGCGTTTTCCTTGAACTTTGGAAGCATCAGTACCCAGGGAGTGCCCTGTGCTGTGGAGGCAGGTTAGGAGGAGCTGAGCTAGCACCAGAGAGGTCGGCTGTTCCTACTTTTGGCACGGCACCAGGCTGGCACCCCCGGGGCTGTGTCCCATCAGGAAGGTGACCCTGGGGTAGCTTCATTATGTCAGGAGGGTTAGCTTGTCTAAGAAAGGGCAGGAGAAAAAAGCTGTGCTTCCCTGGGGAAGCTGTCTTGGGGGTGTTCAGGTCCCTCCCCATCCCAGTCAGGCCGTTCTTCCTCTTAATGTAACAGAGCTCAGTTCTTGCTCCACAGCACAAGCACCAGCTCACGTAGCCAGTCCTTGTCCCTTGGTTTCCACCTCTGGAGCTCCTCTCTGGGTAATTTTCTCCCCAGTACCCCCTCAGACACCAACAGGAGTGGCTGGAAGGTCCCTCCGTGTCCTTTACGGCAGCCCGGGCAGCTGAGCTCCTTCCCTTGCCAGCTGCAGCTCTCAGGCAGGCGGCAGTGGGAGGGTTTTCGTTCTCGTCGAAATAATGAATCATTCTCCGAACTCAGAGGCGTCAGAATGCAGCTGAGCCTTCTCTGCTTTGTCCTGTGTCTGCTGAGCTTGGATTCATAGTCGGAGCCCTTGTGTGGCCTGACCCCAAGGAGGGGTGGGCGAGAGAAATATGTCACCCCCTGAACTGGTGAAGCTGGGTCGCGAGTTCAGGATTTTGGCTCTCAGCGATGCTCTGGGAACTCCTACACAAGCTCCTTCAGCAAAGCTGTATCTGGAGCAAGTGAAAAAGCTTCACTTTGATTCCTCCAGTTTCCTTCTGTTAGTGGAAATGTGTTCTGGCTCGATGGGAGCAGGAGGATGTGACTCTTGCCAATCCTCAGAGCCCTGCACCTGCTTAAGAAATTACAACTCTGAGCGATATATTGATTTTTCTCCTGTTACTCAGCTGAGTCTTGACCCCCCTTGGCTCAGCCAGCCTGGGAATGTGCTGCCAGCTTAACTTAGGGGAAATCCAGCTAGGGCAAGACTCTGAGGCCGCATCCCTGGGGTTGGGGTCCTTCGTGTCTCACTGCCATCCTTGCGTCCGCGCTACTCTGCTCTGTGTGTGTGTGTTTGCAGTGAACAGCATCACCTTGGCGGTGAATCTCGTGGGCTGCCTCGCGTGGCTCATTGGAGGCGGCGGAGCTGTAAATTTTGGACTGGCAATTCTCTGGCTCATTCTCTTTACGCCCTGCTCCTATGTCTGCTGGTTTAGACCTATTTACAAAGCTTTCAAGTAAGTGGTCGCACCTGAGCCTGGCTTCTTTTTGCCTTGTTTTCCTTCCTAAACGGTCAGTGTTTAGCTTGGGCCATTGCCTAACGAACTGGGGGAATTTCTTTCTGTGCAGCCCTTTAGCTTTACTTTCTAACGTTCAAAACAAAGTGTTTGGGATTTCCTGAGGGCCAAACCCCCAACCATGCGATGTAAGGTCACCCTCCATGTGCCTGTGCGCAGCGGCGGGGGAGAGTGGTGAGGATGCAGTTGGGGTGCCACTTTCCCTTTCATCCTTGAGGCTTCTTGCATATTATGCCATGGATCCTTGAGGTGTTTGTATGGATTATCCATGCTGCTGAGGTCAGTTCCCAAATCTAGAAAACCGGGGGTGTATTTATTCACCATATTCACTCGGTGTGAGCCGAGAGCTGTGTCCCAACATGGATGTCCTCAAGCCCAGCTGATTGAGCTGTGGGGAGGGTCTGGTGTCCCCTGGCTTTCCCAGGTGCCCCTTCACCACCTTCAGCCTCTTGCATTTCCTCTTTTGCCTTTAACTGTGCCTTTCATCACCCTCCTGCTAAACCACAGCTAGGTCTGAGACGTGGAACATCTCCGTTCCCTTGGAGCACAGCAGGGATAGAAGTGCAGGGAGTGACTGAGCCTTCTCTTGCAGGACAGACAGTTCCTTCAGCTTCATGGCCTTCTTCTTCACCTTCATGGCCCAGCTGGTGATCAGCATTATCCAGGCAGTGGGAATCCCTGGATGGGGGGTCTGGTAAGGAAAATGCTGCTGTGTTGGGTGCAAGTGTGGTTCACGGTGTTTTAGCATCCTCGGGGGTTCTCTCCTTGGGAAAGATGGTTTGAGGAGCTGGGAGGGCTGCTGGCAGTTTGGGAAAGCTGGTGAACGAACTATCCAATCGTCTTCATCTCCTTGCAGCGGCTGGATTGCGGCAATTTCCTTCTTTGGGACCAACGTGGGCTCAGCTGTGGTGATGCTGATCCCCACCGTGCTCTTCACGGCCATGGCAGTCTTCTCCTTCATTGCTCTCACCATGGTAAGGCCGGAAAAACAGGGGTGCCACGTTGCTCCGGGGGGCTCAGCGCCGGCTGCAGGTGCTCAACCCCTCTGGATTTCCCCTGCAGGTGCACAAGTTTTACCGGGGGAGCGGCGGGAGCTTCAGCAAAGCGCAGGAGGAGTGGACCACAGGGGCGTGGAAGAACCCCCACGTGCAGCAGGCGGCCCAGAACGCGGCCATGGGGGCGGCGCAGGGCGCGATGATGCAGCACGAGACGCAGTACTCGGCCACCCCCAACTACACCTACTCCAACGAGATGTGAGCAGCAGGACTCTGTCCTCGGGAGGAAGAGCTGGGTGGGGAAAGGGGAGGAGGAAGAAGAGGAGGAAGGCTGAGCCGAGTTTCTGCAGCTATCTCAGAAAGTCAGAGTGTACCATAACGGTGGTTTTTTTCCTGACTTTGTAACGAGATCCTTTGGGATTTTTTTTTTTTTTTTTTTTTTTTTTTTTTTTTTTTTTTAACTTGTCTTGAGCTCTTCTTTTCTCCTTTCTTTTTCATTCTGAAGAGGCCGTGAGTTGACCTGCAGGACTCTTGTTGTGCGTGGTAGTCAGTGTCTGTTCACGTGTCTTCTTTTTCCCTGTGGAATAGTGTACAGTGGTGGTTTTTTAATTACTGTGGTGATAGGTGTATGTTAGAACCTCATCAGCCAAAAGCCCCCCCACACCCCCAAAAAGGGAAAAACAGCAACCAGCACCCATCTTCCCTCTTGGAATAAGCCCTGAAACACGGGTTTTTGATGTGTGTGAGTTTTCTCTTTCAGTTGGTAGTGTCCAGCCACTTGCCACTGTCTCAGCAAGGGCAAGCAATCCTGGGAATTCTCCTTTTTTCTTTTGCTTTTTAACTAGCAGGTGGCTGGCTGATTTAGCATTTAAAAAAAAAAGAAAGGGAAAAAAAATATAAGAAACCCTCAATCCTGCTGTTGATATGCTGGAAGCCAAGAGATTCCTAATCTACACCCTGGCTCAGGATCTACAACTTCTCTCAGTGTGTGGTGTTGTAAGTGAGTAGTTTACACTTTGATGTGGAGGACCAGTGTGTGTGTGTGTGTTATGTGCGTGTGTGTGTGTTGGGGGAGCAAGGACAGGTTTTCCCTGCGGGATACAACCGTCCCATTCCGGATTCTGCATCCTGAGTCTGTTTTTTTTAAAGGCTTCTGTTTTGAAAAGCAGCTGTAAAAGCGGCAGAGCGTTCCTCAGAGGACCTACTCTTGGGCAAGGCTGCGGGTCAAATCTTGCCACCCCATATCCCAGCACATCCAAGCACTCCCTCTGATGATGGAAATAGCCAGGCCAAGATTGGTCCCTGTTAGCTTTGGAGGTGTGTGCTAATTTAAGGCTCTTTAGGAAACCTCCAGGCTGGCAGGAAGGACTCCTGGTCACTTGCGCTCCTAAAAACTGTGGTGAGATGTGGCCATGTGTTTTCCTGGTTCACGAATCCCTGTCAGGCCCAAATCCCTGCCTGTTTTGGGGATGTTGGACATTAAATAATGATCCTACACCCTAGTAGGAGGCAGCTGAGCTCAGACTCACACCTCTTGGGTAAGGTGACTGGCACACTCTGGAAAAACTTACGAGTGGGAGCATAAATGGGATGGATGCTGCAGGGCAGGAGTAGGGAAAGCTACTTCTCAGAGATGCTTTTCAACTCTAAATGCACTTTAAATAAGCCAAATTTTTTCCAAGTCCTCGAAAAGCAGCCCAAACATAATCCAATCCAGCCCTTTGGCTCCAGTATCTCCTGCCTGGCACAGGGAAGGAGCTTGGTGTGCCACCAGCCAAGACTGTGCAAGTCCCCAGCCGCTCACCCATCCCCTCCAGCCCTCCAGCGATGTTGGATGTGACCCCTACCCTTGAGAATCACCCCAAAAAGGACCTTCTCTTCTCCAGCAAAGCACACCGAGACTAGTTTCCTTTTTAAGGGTGTAACTCCAGTCATTCTGCAGTAGGTGGTCATCTCTTGACCAGACTAAAATGCAGCTACTGATAAAATGCCTGTCTTGTGTGTGTGTATATATTTATGTATAAAATGTCAGGAGAAAAGTAATCCTTTGCTAAGCCTATTATGTACTTAATCAGGTTTAAATATTGTGCAATCCATTTCTAGCTCGCCTAAAACTTACTCTGCCAAACCACGTGCTCTGTCATCCGTGTCTGAGAAATGATGGATTAAGTGACTTCACCTTTTGCATTGACAATAAGATGCATCAATAATAACTGTAACGAGCTGTAACTAACAGACATTGCTTCAGCACCTAACCCTCCTCTCCAGTGTGTCTCCTGAGTCTGTGAGCGCTGAAATGTTGCCCTTGTGGCTCCAGCCAGGTGGGAAACTTGACCCTGTGTCTTCACCTTGGTTATTTTTAAGCTGTCCCTGCTCCAGGTGAGGCTGATGTGGTTGTGCGCAAAGCGTGGTGCTCCTGAAGCCCACAGGGTGGGAGGGATGGGGTATTCCTGCTGCTGGGCAAGAGGCATCTCCAGATAGAACACACCTAGGGTTTTCTTGAGGGCTCCCTGTTGCTCTCCATGTTCTACAGTCAGCAAAACAGAGCTCTCTGCCTCTTGCCTTTCTTGCTGCTTGTTTGTAGCTGGTATCACAGGGATGTCCAAATAACTGCTGCTTTTAAGCTGTATCTGGAAAAGTCTGGGGACCACATGCTGCCCCAGATCTGTTGTGCTTGCATCATCATGGAATGGTTTGGGTTGGAAGGCACCTTAAAGCTCATCCAGCAGGGACACCTTCCACTAGACCAGGTTGCTCCAAGCCCCATCCAACCTGGCCTGGGATACGTCCAGTGATCCAGGCGCAGCCACAGCTTCTCTGGGCAACCTGTGCCAGGGCCTCACCACCCTCCCAGGGAACGATATCCCACCTAACCCTGCCCTCTGGCAGTGGGAAGCCACTCCCCATTGTCCTGTCTCTATCAGACAGTATACACGCAGTTCTTTAACCCCCTTTCCCCTGCCAGCTCTGTGTGGCTGCCCGGAATCCTGTAGGAAGGGCTTCACTCCTGGTTTGTAACACTTCCTTGGGCTCAGATACCACCCGGAGCTGCCACTTGAGAGTACCTCTGTCCCTCTTCTCGACCCTGTTCCCCACACGCCTTCTATGCCCAGTTTTGTTGCCCTCTGTAATGTCCAAAGCCTTGCCACGAGCCAGAATCCCCCTTAGAACAACTTCCTGAGCAGCCGGAAGCTACCCGCCTGCGGTTGGCGAGATTCCTCGCGTGGGCGCGGCCGGGGCACCGAGGGGCACAAAGCCGTCCCCAAGGGCAGTGGCACCGCCATCGCCCGAAGCGGGCGGTGAGAGGCCGCCATGACACCCCTCCCTCCCGCCCGCCCGCCGCGCGCGCGGGCGGCCCGCACCAATCAGCGCGATGCGCGCGAGTGGCCCGCACCAATCAGCGCGATGCGCGCGAGTGGCCCGCACCAATCAGCGCCGCGCGCGCGTGCCGTTTCCCAGCACTCCCCGCGCCTTCCGTTCTGCCCGCGGGCCGCGGTCTCACTCCCGCGCGGACCCCGCGGCCCTCACGCCCCGCTCGTCCCGCCTCGGCTGGTATTGGAGCGCTGTTTGTTACGTTCTGGGAGCCCCCGGGGTTTCTCGGTGCTGTTGTGCGGCCTTTTGGAGCTGTCTTCAGTATTGTTACCGCATTAAAAATCTACTTAAATAGTTCATAAGGCCTGTAAATTGCTTGTTTTCTAGTGGCTGCTTCCCCACAGCTGTGTTTGGGTAAGAGGAAAGCGTGGCCTGGCACTTTTAAAATAATTATTTTACGTATATTATTAGATACATAGCTTTTATTATAATTCTTTGCCATTATTTTGTAATTTTTACAATTATTTTAACCGTTAATTTACTATTTTTGCCATCATTTTTACCATCTGTGCCATTGTTTTACCATTTTATCTTTTTAAAAGTAATTTTATTGCTTTATCATTTTTACCATTTTGGCGTTTTGACCATTTTTTAAACCGTTTTCATAGTTTTACAATTTTATCATTTTTTAGCATCTTTTTAAACATTATAATTTAACCGTTTTGAAAGCTGCCTATTAAAAAAGTTACACTTTAATCCCCAGGCTTTAATTTGTGGATGCTTCGGCAGAATTAATTGTCATTTAGGAACAACAAAGGAAGCTTTTTAAACTTCCTAAGGATGCTTTAAGTAGATACCAGTTTTAATTATTTATAAATAATAATCTAAAAATTTTAATTAGATATAGGTAAATATGTGAAGCATGGTGGTAGCATTAAAATCCCCCAGCCAACATGCTGCTACATTTCCTTGCCTCTAATTACCCTTGCTAATCAGCAAAGCTGAAATTGGGCTTTTATCCTGCCACTCTATTTTATAAACACACTGAGAAACCTTTGGGGTTGGAGTTAAACATGTTAATTCCGAGCAGAACCTGGAAAAAGAAGGTGGTAGTGATGTTGTGGGGGTTAGAAGGGGTGTTTGTGCTGGGTGAGGGGGTCAGAAGTCCAAGGAACCACTGCACAACCATGGAGGATCCCAACTTAACCTGCTGCTGGGCCATCCCTGGAGTGACTGGAGGATTACTTGGGATATTGGGAAGAAGTTCCTCCCTCTGAGTGTGGGGAGGCCTTGGCACAGGTTGCCCAGAGAGGCTGTGGCTGCCCCTGGATCCTGGGAAGTTTCCAAGGCCGGGTTGGACAGGGCTTGGAGCACCCTGGGATAGTGGAAACTGTTCCTGCTGGATGGCAGGGGTGGGACTTGATCACCTTTAATTTCCCTTCCAACCCAAACCATTCTGTCATCATATGAAATTCCTCTCCCTTAGAAATCCAGCCACCTCACTCCAGCCTCTGAGTTGGTCCTAAAAACAAGGGCAGCCTAAACATCTCCATCTTCCTCTTCTTTCCACCTAAAGTGATTCCAAGCAACTTAGTCTGAATTACGACAACATCACTGAAATAGAAACAACTTTACTAAATGTAATTATTTTTTAAAGACCTGAATTTACTCTTTGCTAATTACTTGTTAATTGATGATATTTGAGATATTTGTGTCAATTCTAATGATTTTTTCACCAATACAGTAATTTGTGATTTTTTTATCAGTGTGGCAGCAGCACAGAGAAGCCAGGAGGAGGCAGGAGACCTAAATTAAAGCTGCAAGGGAATAATTTCTAATGCTGCTGTAAATATTTAGGAACACAATAAGAAATAAAATGGTTGTGCTTGCTGCGAGGCCCCAAATTTTTATTTATTAAGACAGCTCTGTGCTTTTATTAATCACCAGAGTGTGTGAAGGAAAAGCAACTCAGCAGAGGATTATGTGTCTTTAGAGAGCTTGTGTAAAATTTTATCCTACATTCATTTATCTTAAATTCTGGACCATGTTCAACATGTGAGAGTCTTAATTTTGGGGGCCATGAACTTTACCAGGGCACTTTTGTGATCTGTCTCCTCAAAGTTTTAGGGCTCTGTTTGCCACAGAAAATTGTAACTGAACATTAAACTGCCCTTAAAGTTCTGCTGGTACTTGAAAGCTTTGTGGGATCAGTGTTCTGGATTGCTCTGGGTCCTGCAGAGTCCAGGCTCAGATCCGTGCCCTCGGGAATATGCTGGGGTTGGAGCCCTGCTGTGCTTGGAGGCACTGTTAGTCCAGTGTCCTTGTTTTTCTGTGCTTGCAGAGTTTAGTTGGAGCATGGAGCCCGTCTCCCTGCCAGAACCAGGGATTCCTGCAGGAAACAGCTCATCTGTGCCACAGGAAAAATTCCATGTCCTGGTGGGAGTGACTGGAAGTGTGGCTGCCCTGAAGCTGCCCCTGCTCATCACTGAATTGCTGAAAATCCCTGGGGTGAGTAAAGCTGTTGGTGGAGCTTTGTAAAGTTGGAGTTACCCTGGTTTTGAGGAGAAATCATGCGGCTTCTGCTGAAATGAAAAGTTCCTCCTCAAAGCCCTTTAGTTTGATATTTTCTTGGAAGAGGATTCCTCCTGTTTTTAAGAATTAATTTTTTTTCCTGCCCTATCATGTCTGATTCAAAGGAATCCACTCCACAGCAGGTACTGTAAAACAAAACACACCTTTACAGGCTGGCCGAGAACACGAAGGGGTTAGCACCTTACGTGTGCACGTCTCCCTGTGGTTCATTTCACACAGCCTTTTATACTTTCACAAATCTGGCACCTGCCCTGCCTGTTTGCTTATCTAAAAGTTACAGTTTTAAGGTTCGGAGTCTTACATAACTTGTGGTTTCTTTATCTTAGGGTTCCACACACGGTACATAATTCATACCTAATCCATTCATCACACATAACTGTTACTGCTGTAAGATCTATGCTTTGTCTATAACTGCACACCATTGATTATGATCAACAACAATCATGACTTTGCACAAATGTGATCTTTTACCCTACTATCTATTACAACAAAACCTATTACTTTACATTTTTCTTGATTTTTGCTACAGCTAGCTTGCCTCTTCCTTCTTATTTTAGCCCACCAGGGCAAGGGCCCCTGCTTGTAGAAGTGGCAGCAGTCACACTTTAAGTTTTTGTTAACTCATGCTTATGCTAAAGCACTTGTGTCAAATGAGGCTGGTGTTTCAAGTCATACTTGAAAAGGTCTTTGCTTTGGGTGTTTTTTTTTTAAATTTCCTGGAATTTGTCCTTGTCAGTCAAATCATCAGATGTGGCTACAGACATAGGTGATGCTTCTGAAACTTGAAATCTCCATGGTATTGCAGTTTTCCATGGGTGGGATGTGGATTTTCCAAACCTAAACACAGCTGTGTGGCCAAGAGAGGGAAACCAGACCTTGTAAATCCAGAAATAGAAAACACAAGCTGTTTTCTGTGTCTCTGTAGTATTTTACTATTTATTGCCTGGAAAAACAGGTGCCCAGCAGAGGCCACTGGTGACTGATCAGGGAGGGAAACGTGCTCCTTTCTGTTGTAGAATAAAGTCAAACACAGCAAACTTCTAGCTTTTAAGAAATGGATCAAATATTTTGGAGCAGTGAAATGAAAGACTGGCAGGGGCAAGAGGGTGCACGTAAATCTGAAGATTTATTGGTTAGATTGCTTCATGAATATCCTTTGGGATAATTTGGGAGGCTTTACTTGGTGGATGCATTGAGTAGAGGCAGAGGAGGTACTGATTTATCTGGTTGCTGTTGATACCCAAGCTGGAAAGGGTACTGGAGATGAGGCATGGATTGCAAAGAGAGGCCTCCGTTAATTTATGACTTGACCTGACGTGATTAGTGAGTTCAAATGTCCCAGCCTGAATTAAGAAGGACAAAGAAAAATGATACCGAGGAATGGGGTGACCAGCCCAGAACCTGAGACAGGGATCTCCTAATCCTCTTCCTCTTGGGTTAGCTCAGCTATTGTCTCTATTCCTTTGCTCCTGGAGCTTGGAACATCCTTCGGTGCAGGTGACAGGCAGAATGCAAATAATCCATGCGAATGTGGGTCAAACCATTTCCTTCTCTCTGAGTGTTTGTTTCATAATTAAAAACTGCAGACAGCTGGACTCAGACTCTCTGACAGACCTTGAAGTCTGTGACATCCAGTGCAGACTTTGTGGCCACTAGTTTTAGGTTTCAGTTGCAGAAAAAGCAAAAGTGAAATGTCCAGGAGTTTCTAACAATTTATTAATCAAAATCATTTATTTACTCCTTTCTGCTGTGATTTCAAGGCCTGCTGAGTTGGTGTGACTTTCCCATTGAGTTTGCTGAGAACCACACAAGACTGTTGCATCAGTTTCTTTACTGCTGGAGCAGAACTTTACAAAGCAGGCAGGGCAGGAGCAGAGGAAAAACTTTGATATCAGAGGAGCTGTGGTCAGAAGCTTGAAACCAAAGTGGTTAGTTTAAATTGATGTTTTGGCTGAAATGATCCGTGGTGAATGACTTGGCAGAGTGATTTTGCTGCTCATTAAACTTTAACACCTCCTCGAGGGTGCCAGTGGATGTGACTACAGCTCACTGCCTTTTGCTTAACTTGTCTTTAGAGATCTGGGAAATTCAGATGGCAGCAGGTTATTGCCCTTGCAGCTGGTGTGGTGGGGAGGCAGCAGAGTGTCTCATCATCACACACACCTATTTTCTAGAGTTTTTCAATGGCTGGGCAGAACCACAATGACAAAATCATATTTGTTAGTAGTAGACTTTGGGGAGGCCTTAGAGCCCCTTCCAGTGCTTAAAGGGGTGCCAAGAGAACTGGAGAGGAACACTGAACAAAGGCCTGGAGTAACAGGACAAGGGGGAATGGCTTTAAGCTGCCAGAGGGCAGGGATAGATGGGATATTGGGAAGAAGTTCTTCCCAGTGAGAGTGGGGAGGCCCTGGCACAGGTTGCCCAGAGAAGCTGTGGCTGTCCCTGGATCCTGGGAAGTGTCCAAGGCCAGGTTGAATGGGGCTTGGAGCAACCTGGGATAGTGGAAGTTGTCCCTGTCCATGACAGGGGGTGGAACTCAATCACCTTTAATTTCCCTCCCAACCCAAACCAGTCTGTGATCCTATGATAAAGAAAGAAAAGGACAAACTCTTCTGTGGGTGAGATGTTTTGCTCTTGAAGCTCCAGGATGTCACCTGGACTTGAGGCTTAAATCACTCCATGTCACTTCACTGTGCACCTGCCAGGCAGCCTCTACCTCAGCGTGGAGGTGCCATTTAACAGAGGAGCTGCTCATTCTCTTGTGCTCAGGCTGTCTGGAAAGATTTTGCTCTCAAAACTGAAAAAGTCATTAAAAAATAATCACACACCCCACCCTCCCGCCAAGGAGAAAGGGCTGTGCCAGGGGAATCCCTTATCAGAGACCAGCAGTGTTGCCTGAACACAGAAGAGCAGTTTTGCCGTAAATTTGTTTTGGAGATTTGGCTTAAGTGGTCCAAGCCAAAGACCTCTAACTAATCTAAACTGTCTCCAGTGAGGGAGTTTGAGTGTGGCTAGACTGCCTTTACTGTTTAAGATATCCACAGGCAGAGGGTGTGCCAGGTAAATAGAAAGAAAAAACCATGTAGGCTAAAGTGATCTTGAGAACACTGATCCCTTTCCAACGTAGCTGGAGGGACTTGAAGGACTTGCTGACGACAAGTGAACCAGGAGCCCACCTCAGCAGAAAACCTTCAATAGGGAGAATATTTAACTCACAGAACAACTTCCTTGGGGGGTGGTGGCATTTCAGCCACCAGCACTCAGACTCCTTGAACATCCCTCTGGAATGTTCTGGCCTGGGATGGTTGGATGCAGTGCTTGATAGAGCTATTCTACAGTCCTGGGCTTATGCTTGGAAGACATAAATATGTTTTTTTAATGGTACCATTTCAGAGAGCAGACATTCTCCTTCAAACTGCATGGTGCTCTTTAAAACCCCCAAATAAATATTCTCTTGCAGACAGGGGTTAACAGCTCGCCCGAGGCCTGCGGTGCAGCGGAGTGGCGTTAGCGCCCTTGTGGGTGTTGCTGCTTGGCTTCCTGTGGGGTGAGGTTAGCATGGCAATAATGCAGTTAGTTAATGCCTGTGAGTGTGATCTTCACACTCAAAAACACTACAGACACCTGTGATTCCGAGTCAGGGGCACACGGAGAAGAACAGACATTGAGAAGAGGCAAAGAAGCAAATGTACAGTACCAAAAACTGGTGTCATGTGCTGCTGTATTATCCCATCACTTTTCCTTCAGAAAATGGGGAAAATTACTAATGACCACAGTAGGCCGAGGCTGGGATTTTCCACTGCTCCTGGGTGTTATTCTAGTCACATAGGATGCAAGGAATCAACACTGCTGCATTCCTAGTGGAATAAATGGTGTCGGGAGCTGGGTTAACGTGCTCTGTCACATCACTGCTGCTGTTGCAGAGAACTTCTTGGAGTTGGTTTTAGTAAGGGGTGTATACACAGAGTGCTTCCTCAGTTTTCTACCTCGAGGCACACTTTTCCAGCAGGAAGGAGGTGCTGGTGAGGCTGATTTCTCCCCATCTCAGTGTTGGATCGACAGAACCACACACTGGGTTTTGTGAGCTGCTGGAAGGAGCAGGCAGTGGCCAGTACCATGGAAAAGGTATATTTTTCACTGCAATGAGCAGCCTGAGGTTCATCTTCCAAATTACCAGTCTTTAGAGTGCTCCCTCCATGTGTTGGCTTGCCTGTTGAGTGGTTTAAGGAATATCCTTGGGAGGAATTGCAGCTGGAAATTGAGTTGCATATCCTGCACAGGCAGTCAGGGCATGCAGAGCCACTTGGACACTTGGCTGATCCTGGTATGTGCAAGGCACATACAGTTCACTGCCTGTGGCAGGAGCTGTTGGCAACATTTATCAGAGCTACAGGACACAGGGAAAACACCCCTTTCCCCACTTGTTAAGACTTCTGCAGGAGGAAATGAGAGGTTCACTTTAGCACCTTTCGTAAGTGTGTGTGTGTGTCAGATAAACATCTGAGGGATGGGATTGGGCTTCCCCAGTAGATACCAATAACTGAAGGTTCCAGTGGCTTCGCAAGTTTATCTGAGATTTCAGAGAGAACCTTCATGTCCTTTCACCCAGTCTGTCTTTGTGGAAGCCCCTGGTTTGCTGCACAGAAACCCTGTGCTTTGAACGTACCTACACAGAGGTTTTCCCCTTTGTTTGGCAGGTGGGGACCTGCCCCTTTTGGTGGGCATGGAATGAGTCTCTGGCTCCTGGGGACACCTGTGGTGGCCTGGCCTCTCAGCTGTGGATAGGGGAGACCCTCTGAGAAGCCACAAAACTTTCAAAATTGTCCTGAAGTCTAACCACTGGTCTTTTCCTGTCTGCTTAGCTCGAGGTCAAGGTGGTCACTACTGAGAGAGCAAAGCACTTCTACAATGCCCAGGAGATCCCTGTCACCCTCTACGGCGATGAAGATGAATGGCAAGTGAGTTGTTCTTGCAAATAGAAGCATTCCTCTAATTTTCTTTGCAAGAAACCACACTTAATTCTTTTTTAATCCTGGGCCAGGACTCACTCCTGGGTCTAGTAAGGTATGTTGGGAATATGGCTTTTGAAGAAGGAGCTGTAAATAAGAAAGAAGAGAAAGGCTGCCCTGATGTATTGCAGGATTTTATCCCACAGCAGGCAAGGAGGGTAGCAGTGGTCTCCCTCTATCTTGGGCTCAGCTCTCTGCGAGGAGTGTCAGGAAATGTCAAGAAAGCCACTGCAGAGCCATGGTGAGCTTGTTTGGCTCTTGTCATGAGTCATACTTGTCACACAGGCAGCAGCTTCATTCTCCTTGGCACAGCTGTCAGGGCTGCGAACATCTCTGCACCCTGTGAAATGGCTTTTTCTCCCGACTACAGTTCTGCTGACACACTTTGAGAGTCCTTGAGTAGGAAGAGGTTCATTGTATAAGCATCAAGATTTGTTTTTCCATACATTTTATCCCTGCTTTGCAGTACTGATCTGAGTACAAGGTGATCTGCTCTTTACCAGTACTCCTGCTAATGCCCTCGCACATGAGCATCGCTTTTATGTGGAGAGAAACATGCCAGTGGCAACATCCAGGAAACTTTCTGGCTGGTCTAAGGGATTGGTGGAGAGCTACTGAATTCCAGGGTGCTACAGCCCCAGGCAGTTCTTTCTGAGGAACCCTCGGTGGGGTGATAGAAGAGGTGCAGGTCAGGCTTTGAGGTCTCCTGGCACCCTGGAAAGCAGGCACAGAGTCCTTGTGGTGGGAAATAATCAGAATGGTTTGGGTTGGAAGGGATCTTAAAGCTCATCCAGTTCTACCCCCTGTCATGGGTAGGGACACCTTCTACTAGACCACGTTGCTCCAGCCTGGCCTTGGACACTTCCAGGCATGGGCACTTCTCTGGGCAACCTGTACCAGGATCTCACCACCCTCACAGGGAACAATTCCTTCCCAATGTCCCATCTAACCCTGCCCTCTGGCAGTTTGAAGCCATTTCCCCTTGTTCTGTCACTCCAGACCCTTGTAAATGGTCTCTTTCCATCTTGTTGGCTCCTTCAGTCCCTGGAAGGCCACAATGAGGTCACCCCAACGCTTTTCTTCTCCAGGCTGAACAATCCCAATTCTCTCAGCCTTTCCGCATAGGAGAGGTGCTCCATCCTTCTGATCAACTTGGTGGCCTCCTCTGGACTCTGACAGCCTGCTCAGCATCTCTTTGTGAGATACTTCACTCTGACAATAAAACTACAAGAAAAAATAGAAGTGAGTGTAGGAGGTGGGAAAGGTGCTCAGGAAGCCCCGGCTTTCCGGGTGCTGTCTTTTTGTTGTGGCTTCCCGTGACTCAGAGAAGGAGCAGTTTGTGGCCCTGACGCACCCCGTGCTGGCCTGTGGTTGGGTGTCCTCTGGGGATTAAGCACCCGATGCTGTTTGCTGCTTCTCAGGACTCTTTCCCAGTTAACTGAGCTCTTAAGACCAGGGTTCTCTTGAGCATCTCGGGGGTTTAGTACAGACCAGAAATACTCACTCAAGAGTGAACATTTCAAGAAGTTTTGGCTGCCCCATCCCTGGGAGTATTCAAGGCCAGGTTGGACAGGGCTTGGAGCAGCCTGGTCTGGGGGAAGGTGTCCCTGCATATGGCAAGGGGTGAAACAAGGTGAGCTTTAAGGTTCCTCCCAACCCAAACCATTCTGTGATTCTGAGAGCCAGGAGAGGAGGGAAGTGCCCAGTTGGCTAAACCTCACCCATCCTGGGGAAAGGCAACAGGACACTGTTCCCTGCAGTACTTGGGAGGGTTTCTTTTGCTGCTGTGAGCGTGAGTAGGACTGTGCATCTTAATTAAAACTTACTTGTACAATTAGGGGTATGTACCTCGTGAGAAGCCAGTGGACAGCTTCACTTCAGTGTGAAGCTTAAAAATCACATGGGTTCCCCAGGAAATGTGTTCCTGGTTTGGGCCTGTCTGGTTTCAGCTGGCTGTAGGATGGAGCTGTTAGGAACAGTTCCAACACTAAGAGGTGCTGTGGATGGGGAAAGCTCTTTGCTGTGAGTTGAAATCTATGGTTGCCAGATGTGTGAATTGTCTTTGTGGGGAAACAATCCCCCCACGTCACTGCCATCCCTTTACTGTGCTTTGTAAGCACAGGAACTGTGTTTTGAGGGGGGATTGATGAAGTGTGTGAGGGTTTGGTGATGTCCCCCTTGTCTCCCCGCAGCTGTGGAAGGGCCGGTCAGACCCTGTCCTGCACATCGAGCTCCGGCGCTGGGCTGACCTCATGGTGGTGGCACCTCTGGATGCCAACACGCTGGCAAAGGTTGCCAATGGCATCTGTGACAACCTGCTGGTGAGTAACCAGGCTCTGCCTGCCACCCCTTCCACCCCTCAGGGCTGCCTGACCTTTCCTTCATGGAAACTTGGTGCTTCTGCAGCATCCTGAACAGTGAGATTTTTATGTTCTGCTCCCACTTCATCTGCTTGTCTCTCTGTTGCTCAGTATGGTTCCCTTGCTCCTTCTCTTTCCTTCCCTGACTTGCATCCCTTCCCGCTCCTCAGCCAGTCTCTTCTCTCATTTCCTGCTCCCTGCTTTGTGTCTTTCCTGCTGTTTCTGGAGGGTGGTATTTCTTTCTGCCTCCACCCTGTCTCCGTCATTTGTACATGCAAACACACACTCACTTTTGGGTTCCTCTACATTTTTTTCAATGCAATCTGGAAAGACACCTGTGAGATCAGATTAAACTGTTTACTTCCTGCTACTTCACCACCTCCCTCACCTAACATAGCACAGACACTCAAACATGCTCTTGCCTACTTACCTTCCAGTCTCAGCTACAGAGTATTTTGCTTGTTCAGGCTTGGGTTTTTTTATGTTTAAAGTGCTCTTGAGGCTCTTCAGGCTAATCAGAAAGTGTATTAAGAGAGAGTGTGCTTCTCTGTTGGGTGCTGGGGACCTTCAGCAGGGCTGAATGTTTTGTGGCCAGACATTAACCACACAAAAAATCTCAGGAAGCTGCAGATCTGCATGACCAACAGCCTTTCGGCTAAGAAGTGCATATAAATGAACAAAATCTACCCAGAGTAGATCACTGGGGATCTGAGAGAAGCCAGAAAGAGCTGTGGGAGGGACAAGCAGTGTCTTGTCCTTCTGGGGCCCCTCAGTACTGTGGGTGTGCTGGTTTAGCAGAGGGAAGATGGGCATCCATCCCCAGGAAGGATGTCAGGGATGCATGGCTTCACGGATGCCTGCCAGTCTTTTTGGAGAGCCTTGTGAAGGAAAGAGGCAGCTCCAGGAAGGGAAGTCAAGTGCTGGTTGACAGTTCAGAACAGATTCCAGCAGATTTCCTTGTGCTGGGAAGGGTTCAAGCCACAGGGTATAATAAAGGATGAGCAGGGTTCCTGAAAGGACTCTGTGACCTGAGCAGAGCCCAGCACCAGGGACTGCTGCTCCCTGGAAAACTCCTTTGCTTGACTTAAATTCTGCTAGGCTGGGGGACCTGAGGGACAGTGCACTAAGAACAACCAGCATTTATCTTTCCAAGGGGATGAGGTGCTGCTGGGTTATCTGGAAGTGCTGAGGATTCAGATACAGTTCTGACACAGGAGCTGCCAGATGGTTTGTAAGCTGCCAGCATCTCCTGCAGCAGCCCAGATGTGCTCATGTTATCCTCTGCTTGTGTCCTGGAAGCAGCAGCTCTTCCCTTGTGGGGAATTATGGATCCAGTTGGCGTATCATCTCAGAAAGACTCATTGCTAACTTTCAGTGTTTAGTTTTACAGCTGGTTTATCTGAAGTGTGGCCCCGGGGATTTCTCTGTAGCTGATAAGATCTGTGGCCACCTCTCAGCTTTGTCTCCCACAGAGTCTGTATGCATCCTGTTCCAGCTTGGTTTGTGGGCTGCTGGCTTGGCCCTGGGCTGGAGCAGGATGGGATCTATCCTCCTCGTAGCCTCCCTCATCTTTCCTGCCTGTCAGACATGAGCTTGGCTGGAATGTGATACAAATTAGTCTCAGCCCTGTGGGTTAGTCCAGCTGCACTGACAGATTGAGGCTTTTGGCCTCAAAATGACACCCAGGCTGGGAATGCGCTTCTGTGCAGCAAAGGGATGGGAAGGAATGAGGAATTCCAAGCCATCCCTTGGCTTCTCCCGCAGACTTGTGTCATCCGCGCGTGGGACCTGAGCAAACCCCTGCTCTTCTGCCCAGCCATGAACACGGCCATGTGGGAGCATCCCATCACAGCTCAGCAGGTGGAGCAGCTGAAAGGCTTTGGCTACACCGAGATCCCCTGTGTGGTGAAGAAGCTCGTGTGTGGAGATGAAGGTCAGTCCTTTTCCATGATTTCTGCCCCTTTTGCTGCCCGAGTGTTGCTCTCATCCTGGAGGGTTGTGCAGCTGTTGAGATGTCAAACTGCCAGGGTTTGTACAAACAAGCTGAAGCTTTGCCCTGTATTATCCCTCTTCATTAATTTTTAAGTAGTCTTAAGAGCTTTCAGATGAGCCTGGTATTGAACAGAAATGCTCGTTCAGGAAGAGAGGAGATCAAAGAGAAGGAAGGCTCTGTGGTGAGCGTTATCCACCTGGGATTTGGGTGTCCTGACTTTGCCCTCTGCTGGGACTGGGGGCTGTTGCCATCGTGCCTCAGCTCTGTCATCAGGATAAAATCTTGTCCCTGAGAGCAGACAATAAGAAAAGCCCTTTGCAGATGTGGCTGAGGGCGTAGCTGGACACACATTTAATGTTTGTTGTTGTTGTTGCCTGGGTTACTTTTCAGCTTCCCAACTGAGTTTTGATTTGGGGTTCTGACATCAGATTTATCTGTGAAGTGAAAGAGGGGTGTGGGGGAAGTTTTGATTCAATACATTTAACTTGCAGTGCTAAGAAATCCTCCTGAAATGATCTCATTTGAGTTTTAGGAGCTGCTTTAAGTGGAGGTATTTTGACTTGTGGGAAGGGTTTTGGTACAAACCATTTGAATGAATGGATTTGCTTTTATTTTAAAATTTTATTGGGCAAATGTATTTTATTGGGCAAATGTAAAATGTCCCCCAGTTCCAGACATACCAGCAAGCCTGCACAGTAGTATGCTTCTACTTTTTTGTAACAACCCCAACTCCAGCAGGATTTTAACCACCCTGTCCGTTCAATAAACAGTCTGTAGCAAAGATGGGATGTTAAAATGTTCTTCATGGTTAAATTCTAGGCCTGGCTTACTTTTGGAATCCTTTAGGTAGGTGCAGTGTCTCTAGAGATTGTATTTTTGGAGCTGAAGACTAAGAAATATTTACTGTTAGGTAAGTGTAGTCAAGTAACTCAGGCATCAGTTGAAATATCCTGGATGATTTTCCTTCCACTGGGATTTTAGGCATGATTACATCAAATTTCTTCATATCCAGCTCAGCTGTGAGAGCAAACTCCCGAGGGAGCTTGGAGGAGAGGGATGGAGGGATGGCAGGAGTAGCCACATCGGACTCGACTCCACTTGTGCTTGTGAGTCAGTTCACAACAAGACTTTCCTGTTGGCAAACACCAGGATTTTCCTGGCGTTTTGTGGGGAGAGTATGGCAGGAGCAGTAATGGATTCCATCTCTCTGAAGACCCAGACTAGTGTCCACTACTCACTTTTTTTCATCCCTTCCCCTTTTCTCAGGCCTTCCACGCCATAGCCTCTTCCACAGTCATTTTCATTTTGTGGCTTCCATCGACGCAGGGGTTTGCCTGGTTTCCCCACAGGCAGCCCGTAGCAAAGCTGACACATCTGGTGCAGAAGAGATTCAGTTTGCACCAGTTTTGTCTGTTGACATTGTGGTTTGTTTTGCCCTAAGAGGTTTCTCTTCCTCACCCCATGTGGTTGGGTCTCACCTGAAATGTGCCAGATCCTCGCTGCCACCAAGTTCTGCATTAAGATCTTTACCTGATTAATTTTTCTCCCTTAGTAAATGGGTGGTTTTAGACAGAAAGTGGCTAAAAGAGAGTTAAAATAACAAATTAAAATGAGTTCCTTGATTGGGTAATTTCCACACAGCCGGTATCTTCATCCTTGGCTGGATTTCTAGAGCCTGGCATCCTGGAAGATTTCTACCTGTAGGCATGAGCTGTACTCTGAGGTTTTGCTTTGCTAAACCTAAAAATCCAGCTGTGAATTGCCAGAGGTGTTGGAGAAGTGGGTGGAGGAGGAAGAAGGCAGGCTTTGGAAGTGTTCTGGGAGGGTGTAGCTCTGCCAAACCATGCAGATGCAGTCAGGCAATGTCTCTGGTCAGGTGCAGCTCCTCTCCTCGAGGTTGAGGAGAGCAGAAGGGCCCAAATCTGCCTGCAGCTTGTCCACAGGATGCTCCAGACCTCCTGGGATTTACGGATCTGAAAGAGAGGAAAACAACACCTCGCAGAACTAATTTCTGCTGAGCAGTAAGGCATGTATTTTAAATTACGAGAGCAATTAGCCAGCAGGACAAAATATCAAGAGACTCCTTTTCAGTCTTCCAAAGGAGACAAATGCGTGTGGGAGAAGTATCTTTCCTCAGGTCCAAGCAAATTTGGGGAGTGAATGGCCCGAGTTCCCAGTGCTGAATTCAGCACACGAGATTAGACAAGATGATTTAAACAACTCTGGCCTTAAAATTCTGAACCTGAGTTTAAAAATTATTTCAGAGGGAAGCAGCAGCACAGCACAGATTAGATGCTCATCTGGCAGCTAACCAGTCTGAAAAGAAAAGCTTTTCCATTTTGTTCTGTCCAGCACTCAGCCTTCTCCAAGAGTTGCTCTCAAGATTCAGGCTGGTGGGAATCCAGGACAGCTTTCTCTAATGGAGGTCTCACTGCAGAGTCGTGGGAATGGTATGGATTTGGATTTTGTATGGACAAAGGGCATTTCAAAAAGGTACTGAAAAAAACACAGTGTTTACACTGGAGAGAGGAGGTGAAATAGGGAATTTTGCTCCACACGTGATTTTTTGGGACAGTTTTGCACACTTGCCCCCACCCTGGATTTCACAATGTGGTTTTGCTCTTGCCCTGCAGGCCGAGGTGCCATGGCAGAAGTGTGGACCATCGTGGAAAGAGTTAAAGGGATCCTTGGAGAACGGGATGTGCCAAGGCAGAGCTGATGTTTTGGCATGTAAATGGTGTTTCTGTGCCTTCCTGATGGTTGGGAGATAAAGCCAGCAGGAAGCTGGGCTGAGCTGCCCTGTGCCCGTGGCATGCATACCTGTAGCTGCTCTTCAACAGAAGCAGCCAACGGTTGTCTTCCAGCTGGTGCCAAACTGAAATGTGGTACATCACCAGAGACTTTCAAAAACCAGAGCCAAGAGTGTGCTGCCTTAGTGTGGAAAACTCTGTGGTATCTTGCAGGGAGGGAGTAATGTTCCTGAGGTTGCTCAGCCGCTTGCTGGTGTGAACGTGCTCCGTTCTGAGGAGGCTGCAAAGGTGTTTCAGCTCCAGTGGTTCTTGAGAGGAAAAGGCCCTGCAAATCCTGGTGATGGGCGTAATGCCAGCTCCTTCCTCAAGTGTGTTTTGGACAGTTCCTGCTCTCCAGAGCCTGGTCCATAGCTGTGCTGGCTGCACATTCCCAGCAGGAGTCACTGTCTAAAAAGCATTTTCCCTCCAGAAACTTAATAAAAAAGATCTTTTAACCCTGCCCCTGATGAATTGCCTCTTGTAACTGCTCTGGGACATGTCTGCACCCAACATCTTGGCTAAGTTGTTGTGTCTGCTTATGATTTTTTATCAGATATGGAGAAAAATTGACTGAAAGAATCTCTCCAGCCCCCAGATTAGCCTTTGCTCCTTTGTAGCTGTTGCCTGGAGAAGGATGCAGGCATCAACCTCCTTCCAAAGTGCCTCCTGCCCATCCGGGTGCTCCAGTCAGGAAAGGAACAGGCTGGGCCCTCCTGGAAAGCCAAGGCTGGGTGTTTCCCAAGGGAACCAAGTCAGACTTCACCTTTGATGATCTTTTCTGTTTGAAAATGAACTGCCAGGCGTGAATAAATTGGGAAATCCTGTTCCCTTGTGGGCCAGATCAGGCAGGGCTCCCCCAGTCCAGTCTTTCCTTGGGAACATGATCTTGCTCCTGAGGGGAATGGGAGCAAAGTGGGGATGTGGAACATGCTGCTCTAGCAGAGCACTACTGACCCACAGGGTTTATTTTTTACTAAACCTAGACAAAATCTAAGGCCTTTGGTACAGCATGTGCATCCTGCCTGTGGGGGAAACCTCCAGCCTGCTGTGCGTGAGGGAAGAGGTTATCAGGTTAGGTTTGCTTAACTTATCCATCCCACACAAACAAAACCTCTGAACTTTCCCTGTTTTGGCTCTTCCACTGACAGAGATCCAGGGAGTCAAAGCTTCTGAGAAGGGTCTTGGTGTGAGCAGAGCTTATGGCTCACACAACGGGCTGTAGTTGGTTGCTGGTGTTGTGGCTGTGAATTTTTTTGCCAGGATTTATGGTGTGACCTGCATCGTTTGCTCGTGTTGTTACATGGTGAAAGCTCTCAGCCTCTCAGACGACCTTACCTTAAGTTTACTGACAGTAGAAGAGATGCTTCCTGGTTTCCATGAGTTTTGATGGTATGGTGAGTGTTGATTCTTCTCACAGGGAAATGTGTGTTCTGGCTGTTACAACTGACACTCGTCCTTGGGGCTCTGCCATGGGTATCTCCTGTGGTTGGAGTTGTTTATCCTTCCTCCTGGACTTGGCAGCCCGGAAGATCCAAGAGAGATTCCCCATCCCAGGATAAAACACTACGTGCCTGATAAGAGCCTTCATCTCTTCCAAGCCTGGTTTGCTGCCTTAAGCTGCTCCAGTAATGCTGATAAATGATCCTCTGCATAATTGCTGTGATTTTTTAATTGGAAGCAGGTTGTGATAGCATTCCAGGCTGGGATGAACCCGTGCCCGAAGCACCTTTCCTTCAGGGCAAATAGAAGAAACAGTTAAGTTCCTTCTGGGAGGCGGGAGCAGCTTCCAGCCTGGCGCGGGCACAGGTCCCCACCCACGGGGAGGTGTGGCAGCCCGCGGGCAGGAGCCCCTCCCTGTGGAAAAGGAGCAGGAATGGAAGCAGGGGAAGCCCTGTCTGTTTTAGGACTTTGGGACAGTTTTGCTAGGATGAGGCTTGGGACTATGATGAAGGACCTGATTCCAAACCAGGGCTTTGCGCCAGCTCAGGGAATAGGCACTGCCAGGCTCTCCTTAACCACCGGGGTCACCCAGAGGTGTTGAGGGATGGATCCCTCAAGGCATTCACCCTTCCACCTCCTTCCCTCACAGCTCTGTGTGTGTCTCAGGTTCACAGGGAAGGTCCAAGACACTTCCCACGAGCTTTTTCTTCAGCTCTTCTTTATAAGCCACGCACTGATTTTTGTTTCACTTTCCCATGAAACTCTCTGATGACTGAGACAGCGTCCCCATGAATCCTGCTGCGTTGCGGTTTCATTCATCCTGTTTAAAACTGTTTCTCTCAGCATGGCTTGGGAGTGATAAAGAGCCAGGACAAAAGCACAGCTAAGGCAGCAGCCCACCTCCTTTCCTGGGCTCGGAAGTGCCTCTCAGCATCCATGTCTCCAGCTGCTTCCCCCCATCCCAAACTCGATGGGATCCCTTTGCTGCTTGGATTCAGGGGGCACCGGAGGACGATGGAGATGCTGTGGTGCTGCTTTGGTCTGGCTTTGATCAGGAGTTGTCTCCCCAGCTATGACTTGGGATGGGAATTGCATCATGCCACGTATGTGTCCCATCCCACTCCTCCATCCTGGGAGCCTGCAGCACGAGAAGAAAACCTTTAAAAAGTGATAAAACCTCCCCATGTTTAGACTTTTGACAGTGGTGCCTCTGTGATGTACTTGGTGCCGCAGCTTTGCACCCAGGGGCTCCGGATTTGGCACCTGCCCCGCCGGGAGCGGGGTGCCACCCACTCCGGATCCCCTAAAGCACGTGAGGTGGCAGGAAGTGGGTTTGTTCCCTGGCCGCAGCAGAGCCGGGCGCTGCGAGAGGCTGGTGGCTGCCAGGGGGTCACAAATTGGCAGTGGCAAGTGAGAACTGGGGCTGTTCCTAAGGTGTTTTACCGTCCTCGCTCTGGCAGGATTCAAAACAACGCCCTGAGATACAAATCTTCCTCCTCTGCGATAACAGTGACGGGCATCTTTTGAGGGAAAGGGCGATGATCCAAGGGGACAGTGGTGGTCCCAACCTCTGCCCTCATGCTTTTGCTTTCCATGTGCTTAATTTTTTTGTCTCACCAGCCCTCCGGACTTGGGAGACATTGGGAAACAGCTGAATCACCCTGACTGGTGATAAGGCTGATGCCAAAAGACCCAGCAGGGCTGGGTACAGACTCCTTGGCACCAGCAACACCTATAGCTGGCTTCAGCGGGACATCTTTCCAATTAAAATTTGCAGGTGCAATGTCCTTGCCCTGGCCACCTGCCTCTCTGGGTGCTTGAAAAATTGTTTCCAGGAGTAATTGAGAGTAATTAGAAGCTTGAATTCCCTGGAGCTGGGCTGCTCAGAGATGCACAGGGGACTGAAATGATCCAATGGGGCAGTTCCCTGCTAGGTCTCACCCTGTCTGCGGTTTTATTCTTCCCTGCTAGGTCTCACCCTATCTGGGGTTTTATTCATGAGATGTCATGTTGTCTTTTAGATAGAGACAGGGACTTTTCTTTGGAAATCCTGACTTTGGTGTTGTACCTTGCTTTTCTGACTCCATAGGGAAAACAGGGTAAAGGCTATGGAATGAGCAAAAAGTCTGTGCTGGCCAAGGAGATGAGGAGTGAAGGTCACTTTAATCATCACAGTCAAGATAAAAGGAATGCTTCTTGACTGCAGGCTCCTGGGCTCCCAAAGGGAGTACAGAGAGATGAAGAGATGGGCTTTGCATGGAGATTCCTAAAATCAGGCTTAAAATCAAGCTCCATCAAGTTTGATTGCAAAGACCCCTCAGTCTGAAATCTGGGAGTATCCGGCATGCTCCCAATCCCCAGTCCCATGGCATTCAACGTCTGACAAGCCATTGATGGCCACTGCCAGCTGCGGAGGGATGAGCACCCCAGGGACCCTTCATCCCCCTGGCCCCGCAGGAGTATCCAGAAAATCCCCCCACATCCTGCTTCCAGCACTGCCGGCACGGCAGGCGAGCGTGCCAGGACAGGCAGCCCCGGCTTCCCTCTGCCAAAACAAGCTGGGGGAGGGCCAGGCACAGCCATGAAAGCTTTATAAAAGAGATTTATTCCTGCATGACTCCTTGGATGGCTGGAAGAGCCTTTCTCCTGGAGAGCTGTGCCTCCAGAGTGGCCCGAGCCCCCATGCCTGGCTCTGCTCTGTCTCACTTGATTTACGCAGGGTGGTTTATAGCTTTGCAGAAATATGATTCATGAACTCCAGCATGATAAGGATGAGGGAAGAAAGAAAAGCCACGTCAACCTGAAGGAATGTGGCCAGTAGAGAGCCCAGCCTGCGGCTGGCAAAAGCCCTGGGAGAGGGGGTCAGGTGTAAAAAGGGACAAAATGAGAACATGTGCCTGAAAAAAGGGCTGAAAGCCTCCCATCGCTGCTGCAGGGGCTCTCGTCCCCCAAATCCACTGCAGCTCTGAGGCCATGGGATGGCTCCAGATAAACTCCACAGACGTGGGTGAGCCAGACTTCCTAACTGGGAATAATTTATGACCTGAGCTGTTGTATTTGCACTGTGCTCCTGGGGCTCCAGCCGCCCTCCAGACCACTACTCTGCTTCCCTGAGGATAAGAAACCCACATAGTATCTGGGAGCCATCCCAGCCATCCCAAAGGGAGCTCCTGTATGAGTGGCAGGTGAGGGAAGCATTATCTCTTTGTCCTCTGGTCTGCTGGGCAATGCCATTTGCCCGCTGGGCACATGGCTGGGGAAGCCAACACCGTGCCGAGGTTTCCTTCACCAGTTGGAATGGGGTGGCAGGGAAAGCCCTGACCTGGTTCCTGCTGCCCCCTGTGCAAACACATTTTGACCTAGCAAACACAGCCCCTTTATACAGGCAGAAAAATTTGGCTGTGAGGAGAGAACACGGCCAATATCAGAGAGAATTCCAGCTCTGGGATGTGGATGCCAAGGCAGAGGCAGACCTCTGCCCCTTGTTCCCCTCCAGAATATCCCTCCTGAGGGCAGGGAGCTCCTGCTCTTGCAGCATCCCCAGGGAACCTGCATCCTGCATACCCTTGGGGCGAGTCCACTCTAAGATGCTCTGGGTTGATGTTATTTAGAGCAGCAATTTTTCATCAATTGGTAGTTGCTCTTGGTGAGGGAAGAAGCTCCCAGGGTGTTGGCAGGGTGCGGGCAGGGTGCAGCTGGAGCACCCAAGTGCCTCCAGCCCCTGAACCCTGCCAGTTGCCTTAGCAGAAAGTCAATATTGACCCTCTGTCAGCGCTTGCACGCACTGGCACTCCTGCTGCCAAAAGCAGAACAAAGCCTGTGTGCTGGCTCTCTAAAGGAATCATAATTAAATAGTTGGGTTTACTGGGGCTTTGTTGGAAGTCAAATACCTGGGAAAAGCCATGGAGAAAGAGAGCTCCAGCTGCTCTGCTTCTTACTCCTCATCCTTCTCTCCCTCCCCTGACCCAGCATCCATCCTCCCCCAGAGCATCCATCCAAGCTGGATCACTGCAGGGGAAGAGATGTCACCTCCCCCTCCCATCCCCATCGTTCCCAGCTCTTGGGAGGGCACTGTGGTGCTGGAGCTGGGACATGGGAACTGGCAGCACCCCAGGGAAATAAAAGCTGAAGTGGTTTGAAGGCTTGGCCTCCGAAGGGGGAAGGTCGTGGGGGCGTGGAGAGGAACCAAAACCCGGCAGTGGAGGAACAGGCAGAGAGTGAAGGAGAAGTGAAAGCAGCTGTGATTACTGAAAGCCCAGATGTGAAAGAGTGGGAGCGCTATCTTTGGGGCTCTCACTTCCCTGTCTGTGCAGGTTTTCTTGGCTTCAGGCTATTTTTTCCTCCTTTCCTGTCTTTGCTCATAAATTCCACCCTGGGCTGGGTGGGGTTGGTGTCACCGGAGGTGCCATCGGGGCTTGGAGTTTGGGGATCCCCCAACATCCCTACATGGTGGGGTTTGGAGGGGATGACCCAGCATCCCTGCTGTGCTGAGTTTTAGGGACTATTCACTCCCTGCCAGGGATGCAGATATATTCAAGCTGCATCAGCCCCCTCCACCCCCTTTCCAGCCCCTGGTACATGTGCTGCGTCTGCATGTTTGGCCTTTGAATAAGGAGATACTTTACTCTTTTAAGCAGACTCATAAATATATGGTCCCTGTCCTGAAATATATAGTGCAGGACTGGGCACCTGGTGGTGGGGCAGAATGGGGTGTTTTGGTACACCAGGCACCTCAGAGAACCCATTTTAAATGAAACACCATCACCAAGGGTTGAAACAGCTTCTAGTATGGTGTTGAGCAAGGGTTTTCTTTCTTTTCTGAATAATTAGTGATGCTTTGCCTAAATGGTTCTTATCCTTGCAGCCTCTGTGCTTTAGTTTTGGGTAACAAAATCCTACAGGTGTGTGGATTCAAGCCTATTTAACAGCATTCACTGAAACACTGCATCCCCCCCATCCCTGGAAAGAGTCAGAGTAACTCAGCCATGACCTCAGCTGGGCTGTGACTACTGTCCTCTGCAGGACCCCAAACCTGGGCTTAAAGTTAAGCCTGGGATTAGAGGCTGTGCTGAAGCCAGCGGGGTGAGTCCCTCGCGGTCCTGAATCAGCAGAGTGGTGCACAGGGAAGCCCTGGAGCAGGCAAGGGGTCTGGCATCTTGTGGGGTGTTAGATGCTAAAAGGAGGGAGCTGACTGAGGGTTCCCTGAGCTGTAGGGGTAGAAAAATCAGTAAAATCAACCCCCCTCCCACATACACCCATCGGGTTTAGCCTGCCTGAGCCTCTGTGCTTTGCCCTGTGGTGGAAGGAGCATCCTCATTCTCCCAAAACCTCTCCCCAGGGACGTCTGCCCTCCATTTAAAGCCCGGCTTTTCTCTTCCCTCTCCTCCTTTAATGCTGCTGGGTCAATTTGCCCCCATTTCCTCTATACCAGACTTAAATTCCATAATTAACAGGTCAATGCAGTCCATCCTATTCCAGGAATGGGGAGGGAGACAGGTCCTGCTCCGTGCAGAGAAGGGGATGCAGAAGGAAACAGGCTGGGGGCTTTCCCTCTGAATTAAACCAACACAAGAAAGAAAGAAAGGGTAATATAATTAGGTGTGGGGAAAGGCAGAAGAAAAGTCACTCTCTGAAACCCAACCCCTTTCATCCCGCGGGTGCTCAGCAGAGAGATCACAGACGAAGCTGGATCAGATGTTCTGGAACTTTTCCAGGCCCAGAGTGTTTAAATAGAAAGGTTATGTACCTGGGAGATTTATTTCATCTCTTAATTGGTTGTTTGTTTACATGGCTCCGGAGCTCTTTGCTCATGTTTGCTCTGCCGGCTCACTCAGCCACTGGAAATCCCGGCTGGCCACATCCCGACCCAGCCAGCGTGCCGGGGGAGTGGCTGCCTTTCGGCTCCAGCCCCTCCCGCTGCTTCCCCAGGACCCCTTCCCATCCCCCTGGAGCCAGCAACCCTCCCATCACACGCAGATGTGCTGGTGGGATGGCCCAGCTGAGGTTCCACCGTCCTTCCCTCGTGGGTAGGAACCAGGAGATGGTGGAGATGGACCCCCCTGGATTTGAGGCTCCCCCTCTCCTGAGCATCCTGCCAGGCCCAGCAGGGGATGAGATGCAGAACCCCATGGGTTTGGGTTTGGCTTGGTCTTGGTTCTCTGCTGTCCTCACCCTGCACAAAATTTTGGAGGAAAATTGGTTTTCTCCCACTGTGGCGGCTCTGTAAAGAAGAGCTTTGGAAACACCTGGAAAAGTGCAATAGCTTCTCTCTCACCCTCCTTCCTGGGTTGTATATACATTTTATGTTAATTTTCTCTTGGTTTTATCTCGGTTTACGTTAATTTTCCCTTTTTCAGGCAGGCCCAGACGATGGGCGTGAGGTGCCCTCGGGCTCCTCAGCCCAGCGGGTGTCCTATGGCAGATGGTCTCCTCCACCTCGTCCTTGGATGGGAGAACCTCTTCCCCTCCCCCTCCTCTGCCCTGGAGCCAGTGGATCCTTATCACAGCTTGGCATGCATCCCTGGAGGGTATGGGGGAAACTGTGCTCCTGGCTCCTGCCAATAAGGAGCAGCCACCCAGATGGATAAGTGGGATAACCTTGGAAGGAGCAGCCTCGGGGGTGATGGGGAAGCTGAAGATAAAGGTGGGGGGAAGGGGGGGGATCATGCCCAAGATGAGCTGGCACTGCCCTTGAAATGAGGGAGATGTTTCCAAAACAGGAGGCTTGGCCCCAAAACATGCCCCAGCTCCTGCGGTTCATGGCATATTCCCACCCACTCCTCTTCCAGCTCCTGTCCCTGCTCATGGAACTGATGTCAGCAGTGGTCACATGTGTTCAGGAGGAGCTGATGGGTGTCAGTGCAGGAATGTGGGGATTTGGGATTTTTTTCCCATGGGTTTTTGAGTTGCAAATGTGTTAACATCCACTTTTTTTGTTTTTTTTCAATGAATCCCTTTCTCAGGCTTGGCTGGATGCAGAGGAATACACATTGCTAAAGCATAAATCAGAGCTGCCTCTCCTCCTCCTCACTCACCTCTCCTTCCCATTGAAGTCTGCATCAATACTGATAATTAAAACCATATGTCGGAGAAGTTTATTGATTTATCCTCTGGGATTTCTTTTTCCTCCTGGACTTCTGACCTAGTGACATGGAGGAAGACCTTCTCAGGTACTGCCCACACGTTTTTTGTGGGGATATGATGCCAATATGAGGGAAGGCACCATCTTACAACCATCCCTAGGCTGTGATGGTGTCTTCAAGCTTTGAGGCCATTAGGTGGTCTGTGGACATCCTGAGCTTTCTCCTCAATCTGTCCCCAGTCCTTTGGAGTCAAATCCAGCTGGACACAGCGACCCAGCCCCAGGCCATCCACTGAGCCACATGAGATGTTTGAAGCAGCAAGGAGGTCAGCCTAGGAAGCTCCAAGCTGGTGCTGCCCTGAGGTGGTGGAATGGGAGGGCCAAAGGCTATGGGGAATTTTTCCCTCTTGCTGCAGGCTGTTGGGGAAAAAATGTGTCAGGATGTGGTGGTGAGATGGCCACAGCCATGCTGGGTAATGGAGCCTGCTCCAAAAATTCATCATTGCTTGGGGCTGAAAGGTCCTGCTGGGGCTGAAAGGTCCAAGGTGGACTCGTGAGATGGGAATCGCCTTCTGGAAAGCAGATGGGACCCTGCACTGAGCGTAGTTTTTCTGCTGGTGCTGAGCTTTGATAGGAAAATGCTGGGGCTTGGTACTGTGGAGAACAGGGAAAGCTCATCCAGGATTTTCCTGGTCTGGAATTTACATATGTCACTGGCCAGCTGATGAAAAGTCTGGAAAACCCGGGACCTGACGTGTCTTGCAGAGCCAAGCAAAGCCCAGGCCACTAATTACCTGCCTGAGGACAAAAAACTTGTGGATTTGTGTTTTCTTAGCGTCTGATCCATGGAGGTCCCCATCCAAGTGGCACCAGGAGTGCCCCAGGGAGATCTGGTGTCCTTCTGGAGAACAGGCAAAGCAGGAAATGCTTTGAAAGCAAGAGAAGAAGGAGGAGATTCCTGAGTGTGATTGAGCAGCTCCTCCAAGCCTGGCTGATGCAATGTGAGCCCTTTCAAAGGCTGGGAAGCCCTGGGAAGTCCCCAGGACCTTTGGTGGCATCAAGGCCGGCTGCCAGATGGGGCTGGGGAGTCCCCAGCCTGGGAGGAGATGCTGAACTGGGGCCAAGCTGTGGTTCCCTGTGGGAAGAGCTGATCCTGTTGCAGTGGATCAGATGGCAGCAGGTATCCCTGAGGTCAGCCAGGAGTAAACCTCCTTCTAACAGGTTTCCATGAGCTGCCCGATGATGAGGACACAGGGATTGGGATGGGGAGAAGCAGGGCAGAGGGTCATTTCAGCCCTAAACCCTGAGCTGCCACCCCTCTCCTCTCCCTGGAGTGGTAAAGCCATCCCTGAACTGGCAGCAAGGCTTACCCCAGCACCACCTCATTCCAAGCCCTCTTTCCTGAGGGTTTCCACAATAAAAGCCCTCCTGAGGGAACTGGGGACCAGCAGGTCAGCCCCAAAGTCTGTGTCCCAGTAACAGAAGGGTGGAAGAGAACAGCTTGTACATCCAAGTAGTCAGCTGGTGGGATGTCCTCTCCCATACCAGAGTGGACAAGGTCCCACGGCCCCATCCAGGAATGCTGCAGTGGGCACAGTCAAGAGCTTCACATATTTACTGTTATTTTCCTTTCCTTTCCAGGCACTGCAAATTGCTGCGTGGGAAGAAAGGGGTTTGAAGGTGATAAATGGCTTTGCTATGTTTGCCAAGCAGATGTTTTTCTTTTCATGGGCATCAAAATACCTGGGCTTGCCCTTCCTTGCTGGAAGAGTGAAATACCCCAAAACTGTTCACAAATACTGGCCAAATTGGTAGTTCCAGGAGAAAAATAGGAAGGCTGGAGGTGCCATGGGAGAGGACGGGAGAGGCCAGGCTCAGCCCTCTGAGGTATGTGATGTCCATGTGCTGCTTCTGTCCCAGTCAAGATGATTTTCCAATGACCTGGATATGAGCAGGGCACGCTCCATCCCTCCCACCAGTCCTGGCTCTGCTGTCCCGGAGGAACTGGGTTAGATGAGCATCCCTGCACCTGGAGGTGGGGAACCACACTGGAATGGATACTCCCAGGTCACAGGGATGCTGCACCCAAGCTCAGAGCAGCACCCCAACCTCAGCTCCTTGGTTTGTGTGTTGAAATCGGGGTTTTCCCGTGACGAGAAGATTGTGATGTTTCCCTCTGCCTCCTTGGAGGAGCAGCATGTGGGCTGTGAATCATGTCTTGGGTAGCAGAAAGGAGATCTTCAGGGCTTGCTCCCTGCTCTTCTAAACATCCATCCATCCACCCATCCCCGAGTCATTGCACCAAACCCAGGTGGTCCCTGTCATCCCAAGCTCTCTGTCACTGCTGCTTTCCTCCCTGTGGGTGGGATCACAGGGATTTTGGACTGTGGATGTTGGTGCACATCATTTATCCTGGTTTATCTGCTCGGTTTGGGATGTATTTGTACTTTCTCATGGTACTTCTGAGGAGCAAACCCCAGGCAGCTTCTGGGCTGCAAAAACTTCTCTCCAGTGGGCTGGGATGGACAGATCTCTTCAGATAAACATTTGAAAGAAAAAAAACTTATTTTTAATAACTTTCTTTTTGTTTATTTAAACTACTCAGCTGGCTCTTCGAGGCATTCCAGCCCCAGCAGCATCCTGTGGTGAGAAGTTCCCTGGATGAATGCACAGCCTTAGCTCACCTCTGCCAGGGCAGGGACCTGGCACTGGAGCATCACCAGTAATTTTCCACTCGTCTGTGCGCTGTGGAAATACACCCAGGCACGGAAAAAGCCTAGAAGGGAATAAAGAAGACACTTGGCCAGTAGAGCTTGGCTGGCTCCCAACTCCAGGAACGGCTTCAGGTTCATCCACAGATCGCCGGCTCTTGGCAGGCTCAGCTGCCTCGGCTCCTACAAATGGGACAGGCCACAGCATCCCTGCCAAAACCCCGGGTGCTCCTGCTCTGATGGCTCCCTGTGCCCACGGGTTTGCTGCAAGACAAAAGGGAGAAAAAGTGGCCTTTTTGTGGGGTTTGGTTGGGGTTTTTTTCCTTCATTCTCATTGTGGAGCAAAGGAGAAGAGAAAGCTTGGCACGGAGAGCAGAGTGAGGGGGAGATGGGGGACGGTGGTGGAACGTGAGCAGTCCCTTTATGAGGCTCTAATTGTCCCAGCCAAAACCCACGTTAGCCCAATGAGGTTTTTACGAGGGCAAGAAGATGTCCCAGCGTGCCGGGATGGAGCAGTGATTGCCAGCCGATGACCCCTCGCTCTGCGAGGAGCCGCTGGTGCTCCTGCTGCAATTCAGCTCCAGCTCGGGCCAGAGGGCCCAGCCCATTTCCCAACCTCCCAGGGCTAATCCATCTTACCTCAGTGGTGCAGCAATAACCCCCAGAGCCACCGCCACCTCCCATTGCCAGCGGCTAGAGAGCACAAGATGTTCCCAGACAAGCCTCCTCACGGCCCCGGCAAACAAGGGCGGCTTCCCAAATCCCACAAGCATCCTTCCCCCAGCAGCTTTCCATGGAAAACACCCTCGGAGAGTCCCCAGCCCACCTCCGTGATAACTCAGGGTGCTGTGCAAAGGGTGGTGAAACAGGCTGGGAAAGAGGGACTAAAGGCAGAGGTGACCGAGGTCTGTAATACCCTGATGAGTCCAGAGAAGATAAACGATGAGAGGGTGATGACTCACTGCCTCTTGTGCAAAGCCCAGGACCATCCAATGCATCCAGCATGTCCAGAGGAGATGTTTCTCCATAGGATTAAGTTGTGGAGCCCTTTGTTGACACAGGAGGCAGAAGGAGGTTTCACAAAGCAATTCCTGGAAGAGGAAGCAACCCAGGACATGAGGACCATCGCCAGCTCACTGCTGGGTGTAGAAGGTCACCGAGGTCTTATGTTTTCCCTGGATCCTCTGCTTCAGCCAATGGATGGGAAGGAAAAAAACCCATCAGTGAGGTGGTGCTCCTGCATCCAAGGCACAGGGCAGCAGTTAATCCTGGGGAAGTGTTGGCCAAGGGTTGGCCAAGCTCCTGGGTCAGGCCTGAGCAGGGTCAGGAACAGGAGAGGGTTATTTGGTGGTGGTGGACATAAAGGAAACAAGATATCCCCATTCCCAAGGTGTCCAGAGGGAGCTGGAGTCCAGGGTTTCGCCCCACGGGAGGAATGAGTCAGTAGGAGCCAGTCACAGGGGCTACCACAGGGTTCTGTTATCACAAGGATCTGTTATCAGTGGAAAATCTGTCTGATGAGGGCATCCAAGCAGCTCCTTATGTGCCAAAAGGAAGGGGGAGGGGAGGAAAGGAGGACAAGGAGCCAGTGTGCCGGGCAAGGAGGGTTCTGTGGCCCCCAGCCCCCTGGGATGGTGCAGGAGGGGGTTCAAAGCGCTGTGTCCATCTGTTTGAGAGCTGCTTCTGCCCATCCTGACTGCCCAAGGGCTGGGAGAGCTGGGAGGAGAAGCCTTGCTCTCTGGCAGCACCACTGAGCCAGAGCTGGGCTCTAAGTGTGTTATTCACCTTGAAACTATGTGAGTAAACAGAGAAGGCTCCTGTGCCCGGTCCCACCTCAGCAATCAGGCTGCAGACTGGAGCAGATCAGCCCTAATCCACCCCCGCCGATTAAGGGGATGCTCTGCTCTCTCCTCTGCTGAGTCCTCGTGCCAAACCACCCAGAAGGGGAGGGAGGGGAAGCTCCCGTTGGCCTGCTGGGACATCCCCTCCTATGTGAAGCTTCTTGGAGGTGTCCCACCAGGAGGAAAACGTCCCTTTCCCACCACTTCTGGTGTTTTTATCACCTCTATCACCCTGTTTCGTTCACTGAGCAGCAGCAATGCTCAGGGCTTTCTCTGACATGGAGGGAGTGGAGCCAACTGGGAAGAGCCCAGTTGGGAGACCCAGCACCAGCTGGGAGGAAGAAGAGATGATCCCACAGGAGAGGAACCTCCCTGCTAGCACGTCAAAAGCCTCTGAGCTCCAGGGATCTGGTGGCCACTACTCCAGCCATGAGTCCCAAAGGATGCTGCGTCCTGACACCTTCCACCTTGGTCCTTGGGCTTCCCGCAGGAGCTTGGCTCTTCTCTGTGGAAATCCTTCACCCGTCTGGGTGTCCTCTTCCCCATCAGTGCCACATGCTGAGTATTCCTAGAGGAAGAGGAGAGACCACCCTGGACCATCTTAGAGGGAAGAGAGCAGCCTCCAGAGCGGGGCTGAAGCCAGCCCAGAGCCAGTGAGCCTTGCAGAAGACTAAAGTGTTTCCAGGATTCACAACGGTTTCTGCAGGTAGGAGAGGCAATAAAATGGCCAAATTCATCACAGTTCCATGCCTGTCCTACCACACAGACTAAAGGAATGTGGGAGATACCGCAGCAATGCCATGCAAACACCCTGGAGGGTGTCAGAACCCACTTTTCACCCCAGCCAGGAGCCAGGAACAAAGAAGGGTTTAAAGACTTGGAGCATTTCGGTGCATCTGTGGGAGGCTTGTGAGGGCTGGATGGGTGGGAGGCAGCTCACAGGTCAATAGCCTGAAGGAACACCAAACACATGGACATCGAGGATAACTGCTGAAGAATGGAATCCAGAGGTGTTGCAGAGTCTTGTAGCCATTCCCACACTGGGAATCATGTAGAAATAAATAGATTAACCATTCCCAAGCTTTAGGTATAGGCAGTAGCCTCTGTGCTGGCACAAACACAGGCATTCTCTTCGGGAGCAAGGCCATGGGTGGGAGAAGAAGGGGAAGAAGGTCCATGTGTTGCTGAGGGTAAGACTTGGTGACCTCAACCAGAGTGGAAAAATAGGGAGGAAAAAAGAAAGGCGTAAGAAACTGCAGCTCCTCAGGCTAATGCCTTGCAAGGCTCACTTGGAGTTACATCATGGTCCTCATTAGGATGCAGATCCCTGAGAGCCACAGCTCCAGAGCCTCTGGAAGGGTGGCACCCACCCCTGGGGATCTGGGGATGTGGCCAGCAGCCAGGCCAGCAGGAGTGGCACCCCCATCCCAGCCGTGCCAGCGAGGCCAGCCTCCCAAAGACGGATGTTGCTGGTGTCCCTGCAGAGGGACTCGGCTTCATTTTGGAGCCCAGGGAGGTGAGGGGTGCTTGGGCTTGGGATTGGTGCTGTTGCTGCTCATCCTGGTGTTCCTGGGGCTGGGAGCTGCACGGATGCTGCTGGACAGAGCAGAGGGCAGCTCGCCAGCTTCCCTGGCTGGGCTGTCACCACATCCAAGGCTTTTCCAAAACCACAGGTGTATTCCTTACCCCAAAGTACTGAGCAAGGTGGTTTCCCTGCCCTGGCTGCTCTCCTCTTCCTCCAAAGCAGGAATGCTGGGGTGTCCCTGGGTGGTGGTAGTTGGGTGCCCAGGGAACAAACCCAGGCAGGGGGCTGCTTCCCAGTGGTAGGGCAGGATGCAGGGGCAGCAGAAGGAGGTGGATCTCACAGGGGAATCCCAGCCCAGGGATTTCTGCTCCTGGGTGTGAGATTCCTGCAAATGATTTCTCCTGGTGCTGGGGAGAAACTGTGCCATGGGACTGCCCTGGATATTCCATGGGTATCCTTGGGTTTGGGAGTGTTTCCTTCCTGCAGGCAGGGAGTGGGTGAGCCACCCCAGTGCCTGCATCTTGGCTGCTGAGAGAGCAGGAAGCATGTCAGGAGCATCCTCAGGGCTGCCACAGTGCCAGGACTTCCCACAGATGGAGCATCCAAACACGCCAAGGTGAGCAAGTCCAGCTGTGGGATTCAGTGCTGGAGCCGTGGACTCCCAAGGCCATGTCAGGATGCACGAGTGGTTTTCCTCAGCTTTGGATGGGTTCCATCAGCCTGTGGGCTGTCCAAGGGGCTTCTCCCTCCCTGCATCCTCCCCAAGGGTTTTGCAGGATTTCACCTCCCATACTGGGAAACAAAAGCAAAAAGCAACACCACGGCTCTTTTATTATTATTGTTAAGTGCAGGAACGGCGTGTGAATGCAGCAGCAATAATTCAAGTGGGAACACAGAGCTGGAAAGCTTTCCGCTCCCAAACTCGGCCCGAGCCTCAGCAGTTGGCTTTGTGTTGCTCATTCATCCACAGGGTTATTTTTGGTTTCCTCCTCCTGGGAGAACAGGATTCGTTTTGTTTTCAGTGTTCCTTGGAGAGCAGCTTGCTGAGGGAATGATTTAGCAGAGAAAAACCTTCTTGGCTGGTCAGGTCCACTCTCATCCTGCCTGGGGCAGAGGGGCAGCGGCATTTCCATGGCCAACACAGAGGTGTTCCCATCCCTGGAAGTGTCCAAGGCCAGGCTGGACGGGGCTTGGAGCAACCTGGGATAGTGGATGGTGTCCCTGCCCATGGCAGGGAGTTCTAACAAGATGAATTTTAAGTTCCCTTCCAACCCAAACGCTTCTGTGATTCCATGATTCTGGATGGGAAGGTGAGATGAGGTTTCATGTGCCTTGGGAATTTACTCCCACTCTGCTCTTGCTGGGGCTTGGATATCTCATTACCTGCAGATAATTATCTGGAGATAATGAGGTACCTGCATCTCTGGGTTACTGGGTCTTGCCTTTATTGCTTTCCTGGGGCAGCAAGTTGTGCAGGTTGGGATTTTTATTTACCAATAACTGTAAGCCCTGGCAGGATCTAAATCAAAGTTTTGAAGGAGGTAAAGCAGGAAAAATGTTGGATGAGCAACCAGACCTGCCCATGCCATATTTTGTTAGAATCACTGAATGGTTTGAGTTGGAAGTGACTTCAAAAATCATCCAGTTCCAACTCTAATTTTCTCCTAATTCAGCATAAAAGGTGGTTCTGGATGGAAGGAGATCCAGAGCAAGGAGGGGTTTGAGAAGCTGTGAAGACCCACACCAGAAAACCTCAGAGCATGGTATCTGACTTCCAGGAGAGACAGATGTGGGAGTGGGTATTTCAGAGGATGTTAGGGTCTCCTTCCTGCCCTGCAAGCACTCACTGGAGGCTTGGAAAGAGCTGGCAGCTTCCAAGGCTTCCACTCCTTCTTGGCTCCAGAAGAACTGAGTGGGATGAGGAAACCCTGCTCTCTCTCTTCACAATAAGTGTACTTTAAGCCCCCTGGCAGCTGTTGGGAGCCCTCCCTATAACCCTCCATCCTCCTCCCTTTGGCTCCCCCCCCCCACCACTCCATCCCTTCATCCCTGTTTTCCTTTGCCCCTCTCCTCCAGCCAGGCTGTGTGTGGGAAATTGGGACTGTCTGTACAGTTCTCTTATTCCAATTAGCTCAATAATTAGAGCCTCATCAAGGGTGCTGCTGCTGCCGAGCATGTCTCTGAGGGGAAAGCTGATAACAAGGCTAGGAAGTCCCAGCAGGAGCCCTGGGGATGGTGGGATGAGGTTAAAGCCCCCTCTTGTCCTCTTGGATGGTGTCTCAAATACCCTGCAGTGCCCAGGTTATTTGCCCTCATTCCATACGTGGGATGTGCTTCAGGAGTAGAGGAGGACCCCGCCCCTCTCCCACGCCCCTCCAAATGGCTCCTGAACCAAAAAAGTCATCTCTGCTTCAGCTCTGTTGGATAACTTGGGGATTGCTAGGTGATTTGAGGAGTGGAGAGGGATTTTCTGGTCCCTAGGAGCAAACCCAAGGCCTCTTTGGAAGGGTGCTGTGTTTAAAACTTGGGAAGCTGTGGGGTTTAGTGAGTGACCTTTAAATCCCACCTCTCCCTGTCACCAGGAGATCAGTTGAGTAGATGATCTCTCCAAAACCTAGAGCATGACTCTGTGGTGGAGCACGTCAAAGAGGAGAGGGAAAAAAAGAGGGAAAAGGAATGAAGGCAGATGTTCCTGGGCTGATCTGTCACAGGAAGAGGTCTGTGAGCAGGGGACCACCCATCCTTCTGCGTCACTTGAACCCCTGGCCAGCATCACTCTGGGTTCTTCCCTCCTAAAGGGGGATAAATTCCCCTGAGGGCAAACTTCCCTAGGACAAATTGGGGAGCAAAAGCTGGGACAGGAAATGACCCTTTTTGGGGTACAGGAGATGTAGTGTGGCTGGGGAGCAGCAATGAACTCCAAATGCTGCCTGGAGAGGGGAGCCTGATGCCAATAATCCCACCTGGAGCCCCCTCATCCCTGGGGTGAACCCCAGGATGGGTGTCCCACCTCAAACATGGATTTTGGAGACCCTGGAGGCAGTGGCAATCTGCAGCCAGCAGGTTTCCTGAGCACTTGGAGGGAGCCACAGCCCAGCAAACCACAGATCGAAGATAGATGCTGAGGCTGAGAAGCCTCAAAAAAAATTGAAAACCACGCGGCCAAAATTTGACTAAATCAGTAAATTCCTCACCTCCCTGGGCTCAAAGCAACCCCGTGGGGATGCTGGGGCTGCTCCCCAGCATCAGGTACCAAACAGAGGATGCTGATGGCTGGAGGGGCAAAAGGGGTGGGAATGGCCATGCCCTGAGTGGAAATCACCACTTGCCTTTCCCCCAAAGCCACATTCCCAAGTGCTTATGTCTTTAGGAATTAATATAAAAATTAAAGTAATAAAATAAAAATTAAACAGTAGGGGTTTTATGAGGCTGGTGTCTCCTGTGCTGATGGTGCCAACAGGTTTGATGCCTCAGCAAGGAGCTGCTCAGATCATTTGAGTTGCTGCTAATGCAGAGGTGAATCACACAGGAAGTGGAGAGAAGGAAATTCACAGGAAAAAGAACAAAACAGAGCAGTTATTTGCTGAGACAACAGGTCGAAACTCCCCTCTTTGCGCCAGAGAAATGTAAGAGTGAGAAAATGTTGTTGAAATTTAGTTTTCAGAGTCCAGCTGGATGCCTGGCAGCGGGGATGTGCCCAAATTGCGATGAGGAAAGGTGTTTCTTGAGTAAAGTGATGTAAACGTATGAGCCAACGCAAGCTTAGGGGGATTATCCGCCACGTTCAGGGAATTGTCATTCTGTTCAGAAAGGTAAAAATTAACACTGATAATCTTAATGCCCATAACTCCAAATAACAAGCTGTATTATCCACTCATATGTATATTTGAATACATAATAACTATGATATGCTACACACTAATATGTAACATCTCATAATTACATCTAATAACTATTCTCTAATTGCATTACCGTTTGGCCAAAGAAAATACTAATAGCAGCACCTGATCGATGAACTACAGACAAAGCAATGGTGTGTAAACTTCGGAGCCAAAGGACTGGGAATTCAGCACTAGCTCCTCCCAGATCCTTATTTTCTTTGCTGCTGCCACAAAACTGCTATAAATTAAAGCTGTAAGGGGAAAATAATGTTTGTGAGGCCAGGGAAAGGAGAATTCAAACCCTGCCTTCTCGTTCTTCGTTCCATAAAGTACTAAAGAAGTGGAACTACTTATTTTTTATTTAGAAATCTGTGTTTCTCACTGCTGGTGTGAGCTGAGCCTCTGCCACTGCTTCACTCCACGGCCTTGGGCAACGCACTTAATCTCCCAAGATCTGTGTCACTGGGTTAATCGTATTTACGTGCCTTTTATGAGGGTTAATGATTAGTCCGGGAATGTTTGCGTGGACTTTTCCAGACGCGACTCCTCAGATAAACGCTACGTGTTGGGACTGGTGGGGGTTAAATCCAGGAGGAGGGGCTTTGCTCTGGGGTGGGGGATGATTGCGAGGCGGACTCTGAAGCCATCCCCAGCCCACCCCAGACTGCCAGCGGATCCCTCTGTTTTCCTCTGTCCCTGTATACAAGATGGGAAAACGATTTTATGTGGACAGATGGACTTGTGTCCGTCCAGAGCCGGACCTCCGGCCGCACCCGGTGGGCTCAGCCGAGGGGGCCATCCCTGTGCTGAGAGTCCTCTGTAAGGGGGATGTCTCCCAGTAATGGGGGCTCCTCTTTAATAGGGAATCACTACAATGCAGGGGCTGCAACTGGGGGGGGGCGGTTATCCTCTTAATGGGGGTCTCTCCCTAATGGGGACTGCCTGTGTCACCAAAATTCGGGAATAAAACTCCTTAACACCAATGTAGTATTAAGAAGCGTAAATCATAATGAGCGCGGTTACACGGGGGATAACTCCGCCTAAGGTACACTCCTGGCTCAAGACGATACACGGCTTTATTAACCGACACCCGAATTCATCAGAAGAGTGTTACATTCGAAGTTGTTCCCTGCGTGCCTGAGCTCCGCACGGGTTTCTGAACAACTTGTTTCTTAAAGGCCCCTAAACTGGGTTGGGCCGCGTTGTTACCGAGCCCTCAGCGTTCCACATAACGTGCCATTAAGGGCGACTTGGGCGTAATTCTGCACTCGGTGGGGTCCCCTTGCTGGGAGCCGTCTCTAACGCAGACTGTCTGCAAGGGGGGCGCCCTTCATTGGAGTCCCCCCCTAATGGGGACAGCCTTTACGGTGTCCCTCGTAGTGTGGGGGATATCCCTGGCCCGAGGTCCCCGCTCCGAGCGCACGGGCAGAGCCCCGACCAGCTCAGCGCACATGTGGCTGGGCTGTCCTCTCCCGTCCCGTCCCGTCCCGCCCCCTCCCCTCCCCTCCTCCGGCCGGCCCACACGGCACCCGCAGCCCTCCTCCTCCTCCTTCTCCTTCTCCTCCTCCTCCTCCTCCTCCACCTCTCCAGTGATGCACTTCCTCCGCACGACGCGGGCTACCGGCCGAGGAGGGGCAGCGGCCCCCCCGTTTCCCCCGCCCGCGCCGAGCCCCCCACCCGAGCCCGCAGCGATGCGCCGGGGGAGGCACCGCGCCGCAGCCGCAGGTGAGTGCGGGGCCGGAGGGATGCGCGTCCCGCAGGAGCCGTGATGGAGCTGAGGGATGCGAGGGGCAGCGGGGCGGGGAGACCCCCAGCCAGCCCCCCTCCTGCCTTGGGGCTCCCTTGGCGGGTGAAGCCCTCGAGCAGGGGTGAGTCTCACCACTTCCCCGCACGCCTTCCTCGGGATCGTCTGCTCCTCGTTGGGCCGTGCAGGAAAAAACGGGTTGCAGGCTCTAGATCCCGGGATTTTACCCATTTATGGACACTCTGGATCATGCGGCTGATGCGCAGCGTGAGTGCGCTCAAGCTCCCTGCGAGAGGCTTGTTTTGGGGGTCGCCGGAGTGTTGCCCACACGAAACCGATGGCCGTGGGTGTGCAGAGGGGACAGAAGAACGGACACGGCCACCCACCCCTGCCACATCCGTACCTCGTGTCCTGGTAGGGGCCAGCGAGCACCGGGAGGGGTCACAGCCTTGACCGTGGCCAACCTTGGATGTGACACCGATGGGTCGGAATGGGATCGATGCGTTTTGGAGTGGTTTTAATCCCCCAAGCAGGAAGGGACGCAGTCACTGAGCCGTTCTGGTGGCTGCTCAGTGCTCCATGAAGTTGGGTTTTTTAAATAAAAATGAATATTCCGGGGGGGGTTCAACTTAATTCGTAGACAAGCCGTGGCTTGGTGCATGCATTCCATAAGGATACTGCCTTAAAAAGCAGCTGGCTTGGTCCAAGGGAAGGCTCCGGCTGGGCTTTTGCCCACCTGGGAGAAGCTCGGGAGTTGCAAAGTTTGTGGACGAGGGACAAGGTGTGGAATGAGGGGGCTGGGACCACCGAGGCCTCTTGTTTGTTCCCCCAAATGACCGAAGCGGGGGACAGCGTTGCCGGTGATCTCATCCAAACCCGCCGGAGATGGGAAAGGTGACCTCCTCGGCAGGGTCCCAAAGTCCCCGAGATTGTGAAACCAGGTTTGCAGCCGGCCGGGAATCCGTCTCCTTACCGGTGAAGTCCACTGGTTTTGGGGAGACGCCGGCAACGCCACCCCCTACCCGCCGCAGAACCTCGCGGAGTCTGGGAATGCTGGATGCCAAGTTTAGGAGGTTTGGGGGGTTTATATCTCAATTCCTGTGGGTTGGCTGGGAGTTGGCGGCTGTTTCTTGGCATCACGTGGCGATGGAGGAGGCGGGAGGCTGCGGTGAGAGGCTCCCACTTAGGGCATCGCATCCCGGGGAGGAAATTCCGGGGAGCCTGTGTGCCGCGCTTGACTGCCCCGCTGATAACAGATACGGGCACATTGTTCGGAGCTGTCGGAGCAAAAAGATTTGTCTGAGGTGTTCCAAACAGCCTTGGCAGGTCAAAGAGCCCCGAGGAGGGGGCACAGGAGGGCTCCTGTGCCCTTTGGACATCTGAAATGTGGCAGATAAAGTTTTCTGAGGCCCATGGGAGCTTATCGGGGAGGTTGCGCTGCTTGCGTGGCACGTGTTCCCCTGCATTTGGTTTTACTTTTACTCCCTCCCGGCCAAACGGCCCCTTGTGGGAAAAACCCCTGAGAAGAGGAAAGGAAAAAAAAATGATATAAACGTAAAAAAAGAGGAATAACGGGTTGTGTTTAATCCACTCACTGCGGTTCCCAGCTGTGGGGTTTCAAAATTGCTGGCTGCATGCGGCGGGGTTCTCCCAGGCATCCCCCCAGCCTTGATTCCCAGGTGTCCCTTTCCTCCCCTGCTGGCTGCAAGGGGGATAGTCCCAGAGGGAAAAAGCTGATGGTGACAGCAAAAGCAAAAGCAGGGCTCTTTTCTTGGAGTGGCGCCGGTGTGGGGATGGCACGGGCTGGGCAAAGCCCCAGTGGATTTCATGGAAAGAGGGGGCCCATGAGTGCCCTCATCCTAAAGACGAGGTTAATGAGCTCAGCCCTATCAGGCAATCCCGAGTGCCTGGCTCCAGCCACTGCTGTGGGATGACCCTTCCTGTCCCTCCAGCAAGACTTTAAGTCAGAGCTGGGTGAAACAGGGCGGTTGCGCTGTGCCCGGTGCCATCACCTGACCCCGTGGCGACTGCAGGGCCAGTGTCACAATATCCCCATGCTCGGGAGTTGCAGATCCACAGAGTTTCAAGGAAAGGGGAAGAAGCAGTGGGGAGATGTCAGGACTCAGGAGATTCTGGGTTTCTGTCCCAGCTTGTCCACCCTGAGCATTGTCACAGCTGGGATCCCATGCCTGCATCTCCCTCCCACGCAGCATCTCCCAGGGAGATGGATTTAAACACCACCCTCCCAAGAAATCCCTTTTGGAAGGAAAGTAACCCAGTTCAGGGTTTTCTTCAAGCTTTTTTTAATTTGAACAGAGCTGTTTTCCTTGGATCTAAGTGCTGGCAGATTTAATTGGTACTGCATGTCTTGGAAATGACCCCGAGGACTTATCCTGGGGATAAAGCTGTTGGAAATGATGTGGGGGAGCTGCTTTTGAGGGTGCAAGCAGGAAGGGAAGCACTGACCCTCCCATGGGGGTTTTCAGAGGATTCTAGAGAAGCAGTGTGCTCCATGGGAAGCAAGAAATTGGATAAGAAACCCAGCGGGAAGGCTCAGTGGAGGGTGCAGCCTCAGTTATGTTGTTTTGGGGTGTGCTGGGATGGGGAGAGGCAGGTCAGCCCCTGGTCCCCACGGCAGAGCTGCAGTACCACCACCGTGTCCTTTATCTCCCCTCACAAGTCTCCCCCCACATCTGCTCTGTTCCCCCTGCTGTTGATGTGGCTCTTGTCTTATCTCCCCGTGCTCTTCCTCCATTTCCTTCTTGGCTTCTCTGCCAACTCTGCCACAAAAAGAAAAAAAAAACCACAGAGGAGATCCTACCGCAGTCCACCCCTGGGCTTGGAGACAGTGGGTGATGTTTGGCCACGCTGGGAGGGTGCTGAGCCATGCTGAGTGTGTCTTGGGGCTGCCTGGGTGACGTACAGGATGCTCAGGTGATGCTGGGGGTGTACTGGTTGATGGTCAGGTGATGCTCAGGTGTCTCAGTGGGGTGCTCAGGAGNGGAGATCCTACCGCAGTCCACCCCTGGGCTTGGAGACAGTGGGTGATGTTTGGCCACGCTGGGAGGGTGCTGAGCCATGCTGAGTGTGTCTTGGGGCTGCCTGGTCCAGTGATGCTCTTGGTGCTCAGGTGATGCTCAGGTGTCTCAGTGGGGTGCTCAGGAGGTGCTGGGGGATGCCAGGTGGTACTCTGAGAGTACTTGGGATGCTCAGGGATGCAGAACTGTGCCGGGACAGGCTGCCAGCTCCACCTGCTGGCACCCACCGCCTGTCACTGCAGGCCGGCATCCACCCCAAATCAGAAGACACCCTAAGGGAGAGGGTGAGCTGCTGCCTCAGGGCCAAAACCTCAACTGACTTTTAAAGGTGAAGCTGAAGATGGGAATTTTGGGCATTCTGTGTTTGTGTCTGCTGGCTCTTCACCTGAGCTGACCCAGATTTGCTCTCAGCTGCCTACAACAGACACTCCTTGAGGCTTTGGAACCAAAACAGACAGAGCTTTCCAGGGCCTTTCCAAAGAGACAGATGGAGAAATGCCCAGCCAGCCTCCCAGGATTCCCCCTGCTGGCAGGGAGGATTGGATCCTATGGAAAGGGGAGATCCCTACTCAGTTCAAGCCCCCAGTACAAAATACTATATGTCTGCAATTAATGCACACACAATTATTGGACCTGCATTGACATTCCCCTATGGAAATGGGGGCAAATCTGCAGAGATTCCCTGTCTTGATCCAAGGCCTGCCTGGTGCATTAAAAATTAATTCTAAAATTATCAGTTTATTTATAGTTGTTTTGCTTGTATTTTCATCTAAAGTAACTCGTTTGGACACCAAATATTAGTCAAACCATTTTATACATTGTTAGTTTGATTTTTGCTAAGTTTATTTTGTCTTTTAATTGGGAAAAAAAAATGATGTGGGAAAAGCTTTTATCTCATGGATGTATAATTTTGTCTCAATCAAACTTAGCCTGGGAGTTAGTACAAGGATTTATGCATATTTGGAATCATAAAAAGATGAGTTAACCTTCCATGTTCTGCCTCGGAAGGCTTTAAATTTGTAATGATGTGGCTAAATTTTTCAGAGGTACTAACAAGGCAACTAAATGATCTGGGCAAAACAAAACAAAACAAAATGTCCCATGACCTTCTGTCCCATTGTATGAAAACCACCACCATGGAAGAAGATTTGGAGTGAGCAGCAGCAGAAGAGAAATTAACGAATATTTGAGTCACGAATATTTGAGGGGTGGTGTAAAAGGCTGGAATGTTAACGGTTGATGACTCAAACAATCGACCACTTGCAGTCAGTGCCCAGTTGCAGAGGCTGCAGCTGGGTGTCCGACAAGATGAGGGAAGAGATTGATAAGATGCAAATCCTGCGAGGTGGGACAGTGCTTTTTTATCATGCCAGTGTCCTTACTTGAGTGGCTCAGCTGTGAAAACTCCCTTTTGGGGAGGTACTGCTGCATTCACGGGTAGCCTGATGGTATTCATCCCTGCTGATGGGCCATAATTGTCCTCTCAACTACTCTGACGTGTCTTAGAAGGTGTCATAGACCATCAAATACTCTCGAAGGGTCCTGTGACTCACAGCATTACATCCTCCACAGTTAAAACTCCCTGCTCCCGGGGAGATACCTGGGCGTTCTCACTGAGCCTGAGCATTCTATTAACCCACCCAACTTTGTGTCTCCTGGGCTTCTCCCACCCCAGATGGATCAAGACAGCGACCATCACTGTGGAATTGCAACAACCAAGTCTTGTTGCGAGATCCACAGGTGGTGTGATCTTCCTACTCTTACCCTTCTCTTTATCTTCCTTATATATTTTCTTAAGTGTTATTTTTATGCTTTTATATTGCTATATTACCATAGATAATAACCAAGTGGCTCCATGTCTGCTTTCCATTGCAACCAAATTGTTCTAAAATAAACCCCTCATATATAGATCTATAAACACGGGTCATTCAGTGTCTTTTAACTCTAACCCACCCTAAGGGATTGTCCTGGTTACAGTGGTGCCAGTTCAGCACTCTGTGATGTAACCAGACTCTGTATTCTACTCCCCTCTAGCCATTTCTGATGAGCTGATAATGATGGGACGTTTGCAGGAGGTGCCCAGTGCAGCCCCGACCCCTGAGGCTATGAGCTGAGCCTTCCATGAGATAAGGAAGAAGAGGCAAACCCTGCGAGGCAGGGCAGTGGGTTTTTGTCTTCACAAGTGGCTTAGCTGTGGTAACTCCCCTCCAGGGAAGCACCAGCATGGATCCTGAGGGGTCATCTCTGCTAATGGGCCATCATGGACTCAATGGCACCAGCACAATGGGCAGCTGCAACAATTTAGACCATCAAGGACTCCCAGAATATCCCATGACTCACAGGATTACATCATTCCATTGTGAAACTCCCCGCCCAGGGGGAGGTACTGAACATTCCCACCCCAACCTGAGCGAATATAGTCTGGGTTTGGGAATTTGGGACATCACCACCACTTGACGGATCCAGAGGAGGACCAGAGCTTCCACAGGACCACTGCTTTTGACAACACTGCAACCATCACTTCAGCAGGACTGCAGCCGCCACTTGATAGACAGTGACCATCATTGCCCTGATCAACAGGATGCCAGGTGGTTCTCTGTGGGTTTAAGCAAATTTTCTCTGTATCATTGCATGTATTGTAATCTCTCAAGTAAATTGTAATTATGACCTGAGATCTTTCTTAAGGTAATTGTGTGGGGTTCATTTCTCCTGCTGGTTCACTTTCAAACCAGCACAGGGATCTATTAACAAGAACCTGGGTGTGGGAAATAGGTAAAATCTTATAAGCAAGGGGTTTCTTCTCTCACTTTGGTTCACTAAAAAAGCACTGTAGGAAACACAGCCAGCATGCAGGCAAAAACAAGTTATACAAGCACCTGTGTGCGGATGCATGAGCAGAACCCTCATTGGTCAGAAGGTTGTGTGGACACTGCATGGGCAGCTGCATGGTCAGTGGCATGCAGCCAATGAGTGTTTGTTTAGGTTAACAAGAATGCTAACAAGTATAATCTTAGCTAGAATATTTTTAGCACCATATAAAGGGTTTTACTCTGTAGTACGCTATATAAACCCCGTGTGACTGTAATAAAAGGGGATTCTCTTCGGAACAGGCAGAGTGTCCGTGCCTTCTTCATCATCCTCATCGTTACATCTGGGTTACCCTCATCTTCTAGAGCGGGTTGTGATGCTCAGGTTGTCACCCTGTACCACCACAGGGTGCTGGCTGTGGGGACATGCTTTGCTCATGGCTTGTTCTCTCTCTTATCCAGGAGGGCCAGCTCACCTCTCCCATGGTGACACCGGCAGCAACGTATAAATGGCCTCAAAACGGCACTTGGAGTCTGTGGACCCTGTGATTTTCAGCAAGCGACCTCATCTGAAGCCCACCACCGGATTCTTGTCCAGCACAATCCCAGGCAGATTCAGCCCTGTGCCCTGTTCTGGCTCTGAAAACCATTTCAACTACACGGGCTCCTACTTTGCCTGCCCTCTGCAGAGCCCCGAGGGTCCCGAGCAGCCCCAGGCCCAGTGGAGCCCCGCGCCCACCCGTGGGCACTACGGCCCCGGTGCCATGAGCCAGCCAGTGCCGGCCGAGGGGTCGCTGGTGAGCTTCCTGCTGTGCCCATCGGAGAGCCTGGGCACCAGTCTGCAGCCCCCGGATGCCCAGAAGAGCAAGGACAGCCTGATGCAGGAGCAGCTGATGGCCAGGAAAAAGTTGGACAGCCCCAGGTGCCCCTTGCCAGTGAAGAAGCTGGTGGTGGTGAACAGGGCGGCCCCCCTGGCCGTCCCCAAGCCGGTGTATGGAGCCCCTGCCTGCTTCCTGGCTCCCAGGGTGGCACTGCTGCCGGGAGCACGAGCAGACAGCCTGCAGCAGAGACCAGGGGAGGCCAGCTGGGCTCTGTCCCCCACCACCCACCCTCTCCACCCCGGCGAGCCCCACCAGAGGGGTCCCTGCTCTGACCGCAGCCTCCCGGCACTGCCTGCCAAGGAGCACTTGAGCTCCCCTGTTGCCTTACCCCATTACTACGTCACCTGTGATAAATACAGGCCACCCACCAGCACCCCGTTCCTGGAAGCAAGTTGTCCCTCTGCCCACAGCCAGAAGAAGGTGCCGGAGGTCCCCACTCTCAGCCCAGACCCCTGGTCCAAGCCCCAGCTGCCTGATGCCGGCCTGGCGAACCAGGAGAGGCCAGCAGTGTGCTACCCATCCCCCCACTACCCCCTGTCCCCCCACAGAGCTGGCCCCCTCTACCACCCCCCGGCTCCTACTGCAGGGGAGCCCAGTGCCCTGCCCAGCTTTGGCTTTGTGGGAAGCAGGGAGCCCTTCTCCAGTTCTTACCTCAAGCCCCAAGCCCCAGGGAGCTGCTTTCCCAGCCCTTTGGACACCTACGTGCTGAGGACAGCGGGTGCTGGGGTGCTGGAATCACCTTCCACTAAGCCGGGGACGGTGCTGAGGGACACCGAGCCACCAAGGGATGCTGAGCTGCCCAGGAACCCCAGGTACCCAGGTTTTGCCTTCAGCCCTGGCAATGCGGCCGTGTTCCACGCCTCGTTTGCTGGCACGGAGCCGGAACACGAGCAGCACAGGGAGGAAAGCCTGCAGTGGCGAGTGGCACCGAGGCACAGCAGCGCTTTCCAACCAGTCTGTGCCTCAGAGAAGCTTTCTGGGGGCTCTGGTGGGCTCACCGAGACATTTCCCAAAAGAGAAGGGAGCTGGAAGAAACCCAGGCAAGGGGAGCAGGAGCTCCCATCCCCGAAGAGGAGGAACAGCAGCCTGGCCCCTCAGGACACCCCCTGTGGAGGACCAGCAACTCCCATCAGCACAGGGAAGGGAAATGCCTGCAAAACCAAGGATCCAGCCAAGGAACTCATCCCCCCTTCTCTGTCTGTGACCCCCACGAAAGGGCCGGAAGACCTGAGGGACCCCAAGGTTTTTTCATCCTCCCCACCGATGCCGGTGATCCACAGTGTCTTCAGCCTGGCACCTTACCAGGACTACCTGGAGAGAACCAAGGGCTCAGACCACGTCCTCTTCTGCAGGAAGCATCTGTGGGGGGACCCTGCACCCCAAAACTCGGGTGACAGCCAGGAGCCTGGTGCCCCCAGAGACATTTCGGTGGTGTCCAGCCTGAGGTCAGGCAGTGATGCAGCGCAGAGTCAAGGGGAAAGTTGTTATGGGAGTGTCCCTGAAAAGCCAAAACCTGTGCCCCGAGAGCCAAGGTCTCAGGAGGGCAGCCCCGACAGGGTGGACAGTGAGGACCTGCCCCCTGGGGACATGGTGCTGGACCTCAGCTTGAAGAAAAGACCGGTGGAAGCTGGGGAGACCCAGGGACTCACTGGCTGTGTGGAGGTGACACTGGACTGGGAGGATAAGGAGGAGGAGAAAGAGGCTGCAAGGGGGAAGGGGGGTTTGGGAGAGGGTGCACAGCCCCAGCTGCCTGAGGTGGACTCTGGGAACAAGAGCAGCTTCCAGAGCTCAGCCACATTCATGTTCCAAAAATACAAGCTCCTGCATTCCCTCCCGCCCAGCACTGAGCACTCCTGGCAGGATGGCAGCCCCCACACCCCCCAGCCCAGCCCTCCCAGCAGCACCCCCACGCCAACTCCCCCAGCCTCTTCCCCATCCAGCAGCCCCCTGGTCCCACTGCCTGGCCTCCTGCTCAGCACTATCTTAGGCCCAAACCCTCCCCAGGGTCTATTTCCCAAAGCCCTCTCGGCCCCAGGGGAGGAGGGGGTCTCAGTGGTCAGGCAGGTTGGTGGTCTCCCCGCACAGGCCCCCTCGAGGCAGTACTTCACCACCCTGCACACCTGGCTCTGTGACACAATTTCAGGCTCGGTGTCCCGCTCCTCCCCGGAGCTGCTGCAGCAGTGGCTGAAGAAGGCAGAGACGGCAGAAGAGCTGGGCGAGTTGCCCAAATCCCTGCCTAAGCCCAAAAACGGTTCCAAGGTTCCCAATGCTCAGAAGCCCACCAAAGGCAAGGAGATCTGGCTGGCTTTCCAGGACGTGGCCATGCTCCTCACCAACCTGCTCTCCCAGCTGGAGACCTTCATGTTCGCTTGCCCTTTCCCCCACGTCGTCCGGGCGGGAGCCATCTTCATCCCCATCCACATGGTGAAGGAGAAGCTCTTCCCGAAGCTCCCCGGGAGCTCCGTTGACCAAGTGCTGCAGAAGCACAAGGTGGAGCTGCGTCCCACCACGCTCTCGGAGGAGAAGCACCTGAGGGACATGGAGTTGAAGAGCTGCACCTCCCGCATGCTGAAACTCCTGGCGCTCAAGCAGCTTCCCGAAATCTACCCCGACCTGCTCAACCTCCACTGGCACCATTCCATCCGGCAGCAGCTCGGTAGGTAGCCCGGCATCTCCTGTGGATGGGTGCCTGGGAGCATCCAAAGGTCCCGCAGCATCCCTGTCCTACCAGGGGTTCTGCCCAGCTTTTTCTCTGTGGGTTTTGGAAGGAGGAAGCTTGAGCTGGGAGGGAGAAAACTCATCCTGGGGATGTCAAGGGGATGTCAGTCACCTCCAGGCCACCTCTGCCCATCCGAGGGCACTGTGTCACACTTGCCACCCGTGGTTGTCCCACCCAACTGGTGGCTTCACTGCTCTATCTGGATACTCTTTCACTGCTGCTCAAGGCCATTACCAGCAACTTTATTTCTTCCAGGCTTGAGCTCGCAGTCTGGCCAGCATCCTTCCAAGTAGGTAACTCCTCTTCCATGTGGGTTTGTAGGAATTTATGGGATTCATGTGTCATTTTGTGGAGGTGTATGTGTGTGGATTCGACACAATGATGAGACGCTTGAGTTGGCAGGGGAAGCTCCACTCCCTGGGCCAGACTGGAGGGGGGGATATTCGGGACGTGGAGGTGTGCCCACCCTAACCACTCCTTCCTCTCACAGGTAGCCCTGGCACGGAGGCACTGAGAGCTGCTGGCAAAGCGACAGCCACGGATAGATCAGAGAGAAAGGAGGCCCTAAGGAATGTGCCAAGGGCAACAGCCAAATGATGACGGAACGGGAAGGTCCCTTGTCCCCAGAGCTGCAGATGATGAGATCACCAGTGGCCCTGCGGGCAGATGCTTGGCTCCCACCAGCACTGGGATCCTCCGGGATGTTGATACCTGGCCAAGGGACCCTCTGGGGTTGCTGCTCAGGGTGGAGAACAGCTCAGTCATGCTCCAGGGATGCACGCAGGGGTGCTGGTGTGTTATCCGGGCCCGCGGGGATGGGCTCGAGCCCCTCACAGCAGCTGGAGTGACTTTTCTTTGAATGCATCATCTTTTAGTGCCTCTCCCACCTCCATCCCTGACTGCCCTGGTGAGCTGTGAGGGAATGGCTGGAGTTCCAGTGGAGCTGGAGCAAGAGGAGCATGGAAGTGGTCACAGCACCATCCCCAGCCTTGGAAAAAGGCTGCCTACTGCAGGGATGACGTGCCACCTCTCTCCTCTAAATCCCCTCTCCTGGTTTATCCACACCATTCCCAATAAACGTACCTTCCTCCAGGTTTCTCATCTTTAAAGTGCCGCAGAGACCTGACACAACATCAGGGCAAGGGAATTGTGACTTCTGTAGTCCCAGGACTCTTTTTTTTTTTTTTAAATGACATTTTACAAATGTTCTGGATTTACCTTTATAAGGAGCTGCTGCCTTTGGGTCATGTGTTTTGGGTTGTTTTTTTCCTTAAATGTAGTAATTTATACATGTCTGTCTATTTAAACTAAAAGGCTGCCAGAAAGATTTAAAGACTTAAGAAAACCAAACCACTTTACATCCCTGATCCTGTCCCAAAGGAGAATGTGGGAGATGCACATTTAGGGGTCACCTTGTTGGAGACTAGAGGGGCAGAGAGGGGAGTGATGCTGCCAGAGCTTGGAAAGAGAGATCCTTTCCATCCCGAAGGGTTGATGGGCATCCCAGGAAGGGATGTGGGTATTCTAGGACATGTGAACATCCCCTGGCCTTGAGGGGCTGCAGCAGGGTGCACAGCAGAGGCCTTAAAAACTCATCACTCAGGTGTCCTTCAAGCTGCTACAGGGCATGGAAGAACAAAACAAGGATTATTAGGATTTTTTATTTCACTACAGGGAATATTTATTTTAAAAAACGGGGGAAAAAAATGAAAACCCTACTCAAACTGTATGTTAGCCAAAAGGTGTGTTTGCTACTCGGGGGATTTCTGTGGGTGCCTTCCTGGTTTTCCATTGGGATGGAGTGGGCATGGATGGGATGGGTAAGGGGGAATGCTGCTCTTCTCCTCACTCCCCCTCACCACTCCATGTCCATGCACAGCAATTCAGAAAGCAGTGTTTGTTAATAATGTTGTCATTTTTATACGTTTATAAGGTTCAGGGAAGAACGTTCCTTCCCTTTATTTAATTTTTTTGTAAGAATATGAAGCATTGCCTCACCTGGTTAAAAGAGTTTGGCTTGTTTCCAGACATGCCGTGCTTCTGTCTGTGCTTTCCAGCGTGGCACAACGGGACCTTCCTGGGGCCAGAGGGTTCCCAAATCCCTCCCCTGATGCATTTGCCTGCTTCTCCCTGCAAGCAGCCAGAAGTGATGTGCCCCGCCCCCCTGTCCCATCATCGGAGGGCTGGACCCGGTGTCCAAAGTGCCATCACAGGTCAGGGGAGCACATCCCAGCCCCCAGGAACCCCCTGGATGACAGCCTGGGAAGAGGGTGCTGGTGGAAGCGTCTGAGCATCAGGAACTGGGCGGGAGAGTGTGGGGTGCTCAGGGATGCACCCTGGGCTGATCCAGCGGGGACCCCTGAGACACCCTGCCCCTGGGCCGGCTCCGTCAGGCACAGAGTCTGCCTGATCCCAAAAGCCACGTACTCCAATCCATATTTTTCATCCCAAATTGCTGGAGCCCAGCAGGTGAACAGCACTGCCACAACCCACCCCTCGCAAACAGCATGTTTTGGGGAGCACTGGCAGGGTTTGGGGATCATCCTGCCTAGAGGAGCAGGGCACACACCCTCTTTCTCTGCCAAGGGCTTAATGAGAAGCAGAGGGAAGCTGGGACCCCTCCCGCTTCACCTGGGGGAGTGCAAATGAGTTTGTGTGTTAATTGGGAGCAGCTGGAATGGAGCCACATCGCCCCCACCCCGGGGAAACCGAATAAAAGCCAGGGCTTGGGTGGGGGCTTGGAGCTCTTTTCTCTTGGGGTGCTGCTAGGTGAGAGCTGCTGGTGGGCCGGGGAGCCTGGCTGTCCTTGGCCAGATTATTTGGGATGAAGTGGGTGTTTGGGGCAGGGAATGAGCTAATGTCTGAGCCCAGGGCTGTGCTTGGAGGTGCTGAGGGTTGGCACAGGCTTTCCTGAGCTGGGAAGCTGCTGGAGAGGTGCTTGAATAAGGAGCCCTGGCTCTGGTGTGTGGAATGCTCTGGGAATGGGCCAGTCACTGAGCTGGGCTGTAGTGGGGAGCTGTGGGGACACAGCCTGAATCTAAAATCTCCTGCTGTATGTCTCCACAGCTGGGCTCTCCCCATGGCCCCTCCCAGGATGAGCCGAGGGGTCGGACCACCAAACCCCCTGGACATTGTTGCCCTGCAGCCAGAAATGATGCTCTGTGGTGAGAGGGAAGGGGCTGTGGGCATGGCCCTGTGTCCTGCTGCCCGTGTGGCTGTCCCTGCCAGCAGGCTGTGGTGCAGAACCTTCCTGGTGCTGGCCGTGTGTGTGTCTGCCACTGCTGTCCCCTACAGCCTGGGCACTCTGGCTGCTGTCACCTGGAGTCCCCTGGGCTCACCAGCCTCCCAGCAGGGGATGGGTGACAACCTGGTGACAGCATGTGGGGGCCCCCTCAGCTCAGGCTGCTTCCCGGGAGTCCAGGGAGGTGTGTCCCCCGGGATCGATGCGGAGGGATGGAGGCTGGGGACAGCGGCTGCGGCCACGCTGACAGCTCGGACCTCCCTGCAGTGGCAGCCTGGATCTGAGGACGGGAAAGGGCTCAGCTTGGGCACAGCAGTGGCTGTGACACTGTCCCCCACACAGTGGCTTGGCAAAAGGGTGCGTGCTCCCTCGACTCAGCCCTTTCAGACTGAGGGTGACCCCAGCCCTGGCTCGTGGCATCACCTCGCTCCGGGAAGTCTCCGTGGAGCAGGACCAGGCTCACGTGATGCCACACAGAGGCCAGCAGTGACTTCAGCTAGTGGCCTGGGGCAGCCAGCAGGCACAGCAGAGCTCCAGAGCCCGCAGAGGGGGTCTGAGGGCACCCCCAGAGCTCTGAGTGAACCCGCTGCTGGGGTCCCTGCTGCCTCCCAGGTATGGCTGCATCTTCCTTCCCTCCCCGTGGCTGCCTCTGCAGGAGCTGCAGTGATGGAAGTGGCACCCACCCAACTGGTCTCACCCCAAGGGGTTGCTGCGAGGTCTCAGGTCCCCCCCGATGTCCCAGCATGGATGCTGGTGGATGCTTACTCCTGGAGTCACAGCAGAGCAGGGCAGGTGCCCTCGGCTCTGCCGACAGCAGGGCCACCCAGCTCAGCCGAGCTCCACCCTGCCTCTGTGCGGGTGCCCTCTGCCCTGGCACCTGAGGGGCTCTGGGGCACTGCTGGCACCGTCCTGCCTGGGGAAGCTGCTCTGTTGGATGCTACTTTGGCCCAGGTCCCAGGAAATGGATCCGGGCTCCTGGATGCAGTGCTGGCATCGCTTCCTAGCACTACGCTGACTCCTGGTGTCCATAATCAGCAAGTGCTGGCTTCCTTCCTTCCCACGGCAGAGTCCGGGGGTCCTGCTGTCACCTCGGGGAAGAAGAGTGACCTGCCTTCCCTCCCTGCACAGCTGATGTCCACTGAAGCCTCCCCAGCTAGGACCAGGACTCCCAGCCCTGCAGCTCCCACCACGACTGGGATGAGCTCCGTGGCCCCTGATGTCATCCCAGAGGTTGGGCAGAGGTTTGTGATGGAAGAATCCAGGCACAGCAAGCCCAGGACAGCACCGTTGGGACCCATTCCTGCTCTAGCAGGGCCTCCAGAGCCCACCCCCGCCAGCCCTGCAAGCCCAGGACAGCACCGTTGGGACCCATTCCTGCTCTAGCAGGGCCTCCAGAGCCCACCCCCGCCAGCCCAGGCTCTGTGCCTCCCCCGAGCTCCACAAACCCTGCTCCAGAGCGTGGTTCTGAGGCTGGGCACCACACTGCCACCACCAGCGTGGCATCCCCATCCTGCCTGCTGACTTCTCCTGGATCTGGGCACGCAGTCAGCTCCCTTCTCAGCTCCCAGACCCTGGCACTGCCCACAGGAGTGACCCTCGGTGACCGGTCCATGTCTAGTGGCTCCATCACCTCCCAGCACTCCTCCACAGCCACGGAGCGTCTCCCTGCAGCCACCAGAGAGGCCTTCAGCCCAGCTGAGCCAGTGACGATGGGCAGAAGTGCCTCCACAGGGATGGAACTCCTTGTGTCCCCCGCCTCCAGGCTCCCTTCTCTCACGCAGCCTGTGCATGTCCTGCCCTTGCAATTCCGGCTGCTGGGCATCACTTACAGCCCGGCTCTGAGCAGCAGGAATTCAGAGAGCTACAGGCAGCTGGAGGAAGATGTGACACTGATGGTGGGTGCTAGAGTTGGTTGGGAGAGAGACTGGCACTTTGGGGTGCAGGGACGGTGCTGGTGAGAAGTCTGTGTGCTGCATCGGCCCTTGCTTGGTTTGTTGCTCACCTGAGCATGGTGGAGATGGGTAAATCCCTGACACTGCTCCACCAGAGCTTGGTTTGAGTGGGACTGGGTTCCCCTCGCCTCTGGCAGCCAACAGGGCCATTGGCACGCTGTGTTGTTACTGGGGTATTCCCTCTCAGGAATGTCAGTGGGTGCTCTAGGTATCCCAGCTCATCCATGGGCGTTCCTGGGGGGCTGGCAGTCCCTGGGGTTACCAGCATGCCCTCCCCTGGGCAAACTGAGTTGACTCCACTCTATTTGTTGCCCATCTCCTGGTTCATTTCCCCTTCACATGGGGGAACTTGGAAAAGCTTTTCAATTATCAGGTGCTTTTTCCTTCCAGCTAAACCGGCTGCTGTCCAGCTACGAGACCTTTCTGCAAGCAAATGTCCTTGAATTCATGTGAGTGTGCAGCTGGTGGGAAGGGGTGGGTTTGGCTTGGGGGGGAAGGATTTGCCCAGGAAAATGCTCCAGGTGGGTCCTGTGACAGGCTATGCCCCCTCCCAAGCATCACCATCCCAAGGGATCCCTCTCTGAAAGTGTCTGAAGCTCTGAATAAAGGTACTTGGCAAAAAAACCCCAGGTGGGCGGCCCACTGTCTCCTCTTCCTCCCAGGAATGGTTCAGTGGTGGTGCGAGGGGAGGTTCTGTTCCGGGGGGATGCTCCTGCTCCCACCAACTCCCACCTCATCCGGACGGTCATAACTGAGGCGAGCAAGGGAAAGAGCATCTTCAGCTGGCAACTGGATCCCCAGTCTGTCCAGTCCAGTGGTAAGTCCTGAAAATCTTCCCACAGCAGAGCAGCTGCTGCCAAGTGCTGCCTTTGTGCCTCTATCAAAGCCAAAACGTGCAGTTTGGATTCTAGGCTCTGCCTTCACTTAACATCCCTTCTCCTGACCTGTGCAAAGCCATTTTAAGGATGTTGGGGAGCACATCTGAGCTAGCTAGATCTGTGTGGGCCAGTGCTTCTGTTAAACGCCCTGGCTTCCCCTCCTTGACCCAGTTCTCCTGTGCTGGGAAGGGATACATCCCAAGCCTTTCCCATATCAAAGGAATTCCTCTTTGCCCAGCTGCCCTGCTGGCTTCTGCTTTTGGTGTGTGGCAGTGGATGAGCTCAAGGGTGACTGACATCTCCCAAGGAAGGGGGGGAACAGGCATGAGCATAACTCTTCCAAACTGCCTTAGGCTTCAGCCTGGAGAACCTGGACCCGGAGAAGCTGTCCATCTCCCTCACTGGCTCCCAGCTTGGGATGAGCAGGATGGATCCTCTGGAGAGGCTGGTCAGTGAGGTATGCCAGGCTTTGGGGCTCTTCCAAAGGGGGATGCTGGGAAAATGGGTGCAGGTTGTCTGGGTGGTGGGATAACCTGTGCTAAACAGAGCAAGGTGTGAACAACTGTCTTCTCTTTACCGAGGTAACTTCGTCTGTCACTCCCCTCTACCACGTGAAGAACTTCACCATCTCCCAGTTGAGGTATGGGATGCAGCTACTCCTCTCCTGATATCCTACTTTAATTACCTTCACTATCTCTTGTGCCCTCTACAGATAATTAGCTGTGCTGTGAGGATGGGAAAATCTGGGAGGTGATGTGCAGCTGGAGCATACTGTAACTGAGCAGCTTCTGCGGGCTCTTGGGGGGAAAATCATCAGTAAAGGGGCCTGAGCCTGGTGCCAGCCCTTCTGCCTTGCTCAGGCTCTTCTCTCCCCTCAGGAACCTCAATGGGAACCTGGAGATCACTGGAGACCTCTACCTGGACACAGTTGTCCATGCTGATGTTACAGAGGTTCTGCAGGCCCTGACTACGCTCTCAGCCCTCTCTGTGGACCTGACCTCCCTCTCAGTGGAGGGTAAGGACAGACCCCGTGTGTGCTCGGGCTCGCTGCCAAATCTGCACACCCAGCACTTCTGTCTTGCTCCTTTTCAGGGTCCAGGCTTCATCTGCACGTGTACCCACTGTCCTTCCTCATCACCAATAGACATTTCAGCCAGAAACTTCAGGATCCGCTCTCTGCAGAGCATCAGAATCTCTCCAGGGACCTTGGGAATGTGGTAGGAATGGGGCTGGTGGAAAGAGGGGCTTACGAACTTCCCAGTGGGGTAAGAAGAGGAGCCGTGGGAGGAAGAGAGGCTGCGTTGGGATGTCCAAACCAAAAAACTGGTGAGGAGCTGAGCACAACCTCTCTTCCAGGTGGCGAGAGCCCTGAGGGATCACCCAACCTTCCTGAAAGCAATGATAAGAGAATTCCTGTGAGTGGGAGCAGGGGCTCTGCTGGGGCGGGAGTGTACGGGGAGGGAGATCTCCCTTCAGATGTCAGCCAACAGGTCATGGCTGTCAGGTGCTTATTTTTGGCTGCAGAAGGATTTGCAGAGGAAGCTGAGGTTGAGCATTAACCCACTGTATCAGTGGTAACTTGCTAGATGCCCAGGGATGTCCCTTCCATTTCACCTGCCTTCCATCCCTTGCCTCCCTGAGTGCAGAGACATCTTCCTACTGAGCAAAAAACCCTGTGGGAGGCTGGATGTGCCCACCCCCATCCCACTGCGGGGTCACGGTGGGACTGGCGGCTGCTGGAGCTCTTCCCAACCCTGTCTGCAGGCCTGGCTCCTTGATCTGCCATGGGAACGTGGTATTCCATCACCCTGCTCCGACCAGCACGGAAGTCTTGGAGGCACTTGTGCTCTCGGTTGGACCAAACCAGGCCTTGGCTGACTCAGACATCCGTGTGGATCCATACTCTTTTGCTGTGGGTGGTAAGCTTCCCTCTGGGGTATGGGAATACAAGCTCCCCAGGCGTGCAGCATGAGCAGAGTAGATCCACAGCTGACCAGATCCTGATCCCTCGTGTGAGAGGTGAGCGGGTGAGATGTCTTGGCTGGTGAGGTGACCAGAAACTAAAATGTTGGTAACAACCCTGCCCCTCTCCCTCTGCACAGCCTGGGGGATTGGGGTTGGAGACCCTCTGCTGGAGGCTGGTGTATGATGGGAGGGAAGGGTTAGCTGGAAAGGGCATGGAGGGTGTGGAATAGATGTTACCAGCATCCTCTCTATTTGTCCTGGAGCAGAGTGGGTGGCTGGCCCCCTGTGGGGTGCTTCAGGCTCTAAGTGCTGTGCTCTGCTCCAGAGGACACCTTGGAGCCTCCCTCGCCCCAGCCGGGTTTTCCAGCCTATGGAGTGGCCTTCATGGTGGTGGGTGGCCTCTGCATCATCATTGCTCCCATTGTGCTCGTGGTAAGGGTAAAATCTGTCTGCTGGGGTGGATGAGCATCCCCGGTCCCTTGTGTGGGGTGAGCTGTGGGACCAGGCAGGGCTGCAGCCCCTGTGCTCTGCTCTCCAGTGCCTGGGGACCCAGAGGCTGGGCTGGCAGGATGGAAGAGCCCTCTGGGACAGAAGAGACCCTGAAGTGGGGATCCAGACACTGGAAATGGATAACCAGGGGTTCTGGACAGAGGTGAGTGGCCTTTGCATCCCTTGGATTATTTTCTGTGCCTGGGAGCTGGTGTTTCTGCAGGTCCCTGTGGTACCTGGTGATGGTCTCCTGGGTTGGAGAAACCCCGTGGGGGGCTGGAGGGAAGGGACCCTCATTCCTGCCTCTGCTGCAGGTGTTTACAGTGGCTTCTTCTGTCTCTCCTGCAGGACCCTGAGGATGGTAACATGCAATGGCAAAGCACTTCTGTCTGAGGAGAGAAGAAGCAGCAGCTGTGGGGGGAGCTTGGAGAGAGGCTGTAGGGGAAGGAGATGCGGAGAAGCTGTCCCTGATCACCTGGCAGCAGCTGCCAGGTGCTCCCTGAGCAGAATGCAGACTCAGGTGTGTAAAGGAATAATTTTGTATCTTTAAATAAACTGTTTCTAGACCGTCAAACCCAGTTGTGAAGGATCTGTGTCTGCTTGTGTGGGCGGTATTGAGCCCTCCTGCCTGAGTGGGCAGCCGTGCCCTGGGCTCCCAGTACCACCTCAGCCGTGCTGCTGGTCTAACTGGTGGCAATGAGCTGGGCTTGGTTGCCCTCTCCAGCCCTGGAAGTTAAAAAGGCACAGATGTGCATCCCTGTAGGCTGGGATGGGGGAATTCAGTGCTGGATGCTTCCATTAACCCCAGCAGGCAAAGCACCCTGGGATAGGGCTCTTACTGCTGCCTGCTTTGCGACAAGGGAAAGGTTTTCCACCCAAATCTTTTGTCCATGTTTTCCCTGTCTGTGGGACTGGGCTCTGTGGGGAGGCAGGAATGAGGCACTCAAAAGAAACATTTCAGTGGCTCTTTTATAATCAAAGCTCATTTGGCCCAGGGTTCTCAACAGCAGGTAAGGAAGAAAGCCTCTCTGCAGCCCAGGGGCAGAGCTGACCTCATACTGCTCTTGGGGCACTTTTTCCCTGTGGGATTAGGAAGCCTGGATGCTGCCAGGAGGGATGTGTCAAACTTCCCTACTCCTTTCCAGGGGCAAGAGAGGGTAAAACCAGCCCTTCCCTGTGCTCTGCAAGTCAAGGAATCCACTTTAGTGCTCCTTAGCTTTCACCTTTCCCTGCCAGCTCGGGCTGGGTGATGACCCACAAGCCACCACTTCCTTGGCAGGCAAAAATCTGCTGCATCTCCAAACCTTAAGAAAATGAGAACTTGGGTAGTCAAAGGCCTGAAGCAGCCATTGCTGCTGTTTGTGAGCTCAAACCATGGGTTTGGCTTTGCAAATCAAGGGCTGAGCTTTGCTGACCTGGCTCGCCTCCTCCCTTGGGTGTCACCTACACCAGCACCTGAGCCAAGGGCAATCAACACAACCAAAATCAGACCAGACCCCTTTTTCTGCACTTGGGAGGAAAAAGGAAACCATTCTATAGCAATCTCTTTAAATGTGGCTTTTTCAGAAGTGATGCTTTCCTGAAGGTGCTGGCAGGAATATCTGAGTTGCAGGGATGAAGATCCTAAGGTTTTTATTCCCCCTTTAGCTCTGGAGTGTTTCTTTCAGCCTCAGCCACTGTCCCACAGGCTTTATTTCAGCCCCAACTCTGGCAGACTTCAGTTCCCCCTCTCCAGCATTTGAAACACAGCCCTTGCTTGACATAAGCACCTTAGCATGAGTTAGCAAAGGACTTAAGTGTGAGTGCTGTGTCTACCTGTAGCTGCTTCTGCAAGCAGGGGCCTAGCCTTGGTGGGCTAAGGTGATAGGAAGGCAGAGGCATATTAGCTGTCACTAAAGGCTAGAAAAATGCAAAATCATAAGTTTTGCTGTAATAGATAGTGGGATAGAGGACTACATATGTGCAAAGTCATAATTTTGTTTTAATACAAAATAGAAGAATGTAATCAAAAAAGTGCAGTTATAGACAGACTACAAATTTTATAACAGTAAAATTAGGTGTGTGATGATAGGAACTATGTTCTGTGTTTGTAACCCTAAGATAAAGAAACCACAAGTTATGTAAGACCCCCAACTTCAGACTGTAACTTTTAGATAAGCAAATAGATGCCAGATTTGTAAAAGTATAAAATCTTGTGTGAAATAAACCACAGTTGGACATTCATATGGAGGTGCTCCATAGGAATGCTGCATGCATCCGATACTTTATTTTACAGTACCTCTTGTGAAGCAGACTCCTGAATCGTGTTGACTTCCCCTTGAGCTTTTCACCCCATATTTTAGATCCTGCTGTCAGAAGTTGGGATTTCACCTCAGCCCCAGAGTTGGTGTTTCAGTCCCATGGTCTATTTCAGCTCCAGCTCTGTGCGACATTGCTATCTCAGCCTCACAGTTGCTTTTGCAGCTCCACAGTGATTTCTGCTCCAGCCCTCTGGTTTTTATTTCAGATCCTGCTCTGGAGTGTTTGTTCCAGTCCAGCCCCCGTCCTACTGGCTTTATCTCAGCCCACCCTACACCACTGACTGCAGCTCCTGCTCTGCAGGATGAGCACCCCAGTCTTTATTTCAGATCAAGTTCTGAGCTGCTTTGCCACTGGCTCTACAGTCCATATTCTAGCCTCAGCCCTAGGATCTTTCTTTCGGTTCCAGCTCTGTCTCATCCCATATCCCCAGCTACAGTTCTTATTTCACCTCCAGTCCCAGGGTCTGTATTTCAGGCAAGCTTGGCGGGGGTTATTTCGGCTCCACCATCAGTGTTTAAGCCCCAGCTCAGCATCATATCACGCCTAGCCCCACGATCCTTGTAACATCTCCGTGCAATCCCAGTCCCGCAGTCGCTATCCGAGCCCTCCAGTGATTCCAGGTCCAGTCCCACAAAGCTTTATTTCACCACCCGCTCTGCATCTTCCCACCGCGGCCAGGTGAAGTTGCTGATGCATCAGGACAGGATCTTAATTTCAGGTCCAGCTCGGTGAAGCTTTAGCTTCAGCTCTGAAATCCATATTGCAGTTCCAGCGCTATCGCTCCGGGGCTGCGATGGCACCTCTGGGGCAGGAGAAACGACTCCCAGCCCCGCCAATCCCGGCCCGAAGCAGCGCCCAGCTCCGCCAATCCCGACTCGCCTTTCTACGCCTCGTCCAATCAGAGCCGGTCTTTCAATCCGGGCGCGGTCCCGCCAAGCTCTGCCCGCTCAGTCGCGGCCCGGCCCGGCCCCTCAGTCCGGCCCCGACACCCCCTTCTGCTGAGGTGCCTCTCCCGCTGCCGCCGCTTCGGCAGCCGACGGAGCCGTGGACCCGGTGCCGCAGCCTCGGCAGGTGCTGTTGGGGCTCGGGAAGGGCGGGCGGGAACTTCCCGTTCAGGTCCCGGCCGAGAGTTCGCCCAAGGGAACGGGGCACGGCGGACAGCGGGCTGCACGGGCCGCCGAAGGGGCGGCGACGGGAGGGCGCCCGCGGGGCCAGCGGGGTTCGGGGAGCCGAGCGTGGCGGGAACGGGCGGGCCGGGATTGGCGGGGCCGGGCACGGCCTCGGGCTGTGATTGGCTAGACTGGCCCGGGCGGGGCGGGGCTCTGTGGCCCGAGGGGTATAAATAACGTGCGCAACAGGGTCGTGAGCGTTAGGTTGGCGTTGGCGTTGGCGGCGGCGGGGAGCGTGCGAGTGTTGTGTGGAGCTGCTGGTCCGTGATCCGGCGAGCGCCGCTGAGCCGGCGCTGGGATGCCTGCTGCTGCTGACCCCGGGAGCGCCGGTGAGCCAGGGCGGGAACCCTCTGGGCCGGCGGTGTCTTGGGGCAGCGGTGCTGGCCCTGCGCTATTTTGCCTGCTGCGGCTCGCGGTGCTCGGGTAGTGGCGGCGCTAGAGGCTGATGCGGGGCCTGGAGCGGCGGCGGAAGGATGGGCTGTTGCTCGCGGCGGGCGGGGGGAAGCGCTTCGCGGGTTTTGGGATTTAAAATAGGTGAAAATACAGGTAATAAAGCTGTTTCGGTTTGTTTTTATTACTTTGTTACGTTTTTATTTATAATAGTTAATATTTTCATATTTATGTTATTTTATAGTTTAACTTTATTGCGATACTGTAGTTTTATTAATTTTAAAAATCGTTTTAGTATGTATCTCATTAGTTCAATAAAGAGTGTAGGACTGGGGCTGAAGTGCGGGTTATGAAGCCAGAGGGGATATAAAGCCCCTGGGTCTGGAATAAAGACTCTGGAGCTAGACTCAGACCCAAACTGATGTGGAGCAGTGGAAATGCTGGGGCTGGAGCTGGATAAGTCCCATGGGAGGAGGGGATGAAACTGCAGGAGATGCCTGGGGAATTGCCAGACCCTGCCCAGTAGTACCAAGCACCACCTGAGGGTGTAGGGTCTTTGAGGGCTCCAGGGCCTGAGAACCAACCTGAGGGCACC
>WBMZ01002127.1:0-78924 GCA_013400975.1 Atrichornis clamosus
GCCCCCGCCCCGCTCCGCGCCCGCCTCGCCTCCACGCCCGCCCCCGTCCTTCTCCCTTCCCCGCCTTGTTTTCCCCGTCTCCAGCACTTTGGGGCCGCACGCAGCCTCCTGCGCGCCATGGCAGACCCGAGATAGCCCCGGCACTCGGACAGATGCGTGATTCATCCATCCATGCTCCCATCTATCCATACTTTTATCCATCCATCCATACTGGCATACCGATAAAACCGGTGCGTTCGGGCACAGGAATATCTTTGTCCGGCAACTGCGCTGCGGCTGCGAAAACCCCCTTTTCGTGCTTGAGCTGCAGAAGAAGGACGGCTCCGGCTTGGTGACAGCGAGCCCCTAAATTCGGTGCCGGGAAGGGGGGCCGGGAGGGCTGGGCTGCCGAGCGGGGCGGGAGTGCAGAGAAGGGGCGCACCACCGAAAGCGGGCAGTACGGCACTGCTGTGGCAAGCCGGCGATAAATTTTCCTATTTCTGTGCAAAGTCGTCACAGCCTGCTAAACATTCCACTGCCGGCTCGTTCATCAGCCGTCCACATGGTCCGGCGGTGGCTGTAAGATTCAGATTGAATTATGTCCTTTAATGCCTCCTTCCAATCCTGGTGGGGCACAGGAGGTGTCACACTGGCAACCCGTCCCCTTCTAGATCAACCCCACTCCTTTAAAGACTTCCTGCCCTCTAACATCCTTATATTCATATTAGTACACCATTAACTGTAAGTTGGTGGATAATTTGTGCCCTTTCAGGCTGGTCTGGATCAAGGCAGGCTGACATGCAAAAGTCATTCAAAAATCTGGACTGATATAACATCTTTACTCCAAACACACCTTATTCGGAATTAAGATTAATGGCATTCTCCTGATTCAGGGTTTCAGCAATGGGCAACTGTGTCAGACTCTGCTTATCCAACCTGCTAAGGCAGCGTATTAAAAATGTAATTAACATATAAGTGAAAGCCCTGGCACATTCCCTGCTGGTGCAAAGGAACCTTGCTTCCAGCCAGCAGGACATGTACCCTGGAGTGAGCCATGAAACCAGAGCGTGCTTGAGTCCCAAAGCTCCAGCAGGAAATGACAGGATGAAAGAAAACAAAGCTACTGCTTTTTTAAAAAAAATGTATTATAGGTCAGAAGCAGCATCTGAAGTATAAATGATAGGTACCCCATGTACAAATGATCTAGATTTGAAAAGGAGAGCTGGAAAGACTAATTCTACAATTTAACATAACCGGAAGGGAAGCTGTTACACCAGATTAGATGGAAAGAACAACACTGCTCACTGAGATCACTTACAATGCTGGATTTTAGAACTTTTCAAACAAAATCGCTCTGAGCTGCTCAGTGATATACATTAAAAATGATTTTGCTAGTAGGATAGGGAATTGAAGGCAAGAAGCAGCTAGTTGTTTGAATTTGGGGAATGTAAGCTCTTGGAGGGAATGAAATAGAAGCTGTTTCAACTTGCTATTTATACGTCCTCTGGCTTGCAACTGCAGCACATATGAATCAATGCTTTAATACACAGTCTTCAGAATGTTCTCTCTCATGCAACTTCTGTTAGGTTGTGCATAGCTCCAGATTCAGATCTCATGATCTGGGGGATGGGCTGCTTCTATCCAGATGCTTTCACTATTTTACAGTAAAGCACTATGGCAGAAGCAAATTTTAAATCTCCTTGTCAGGGAGGTAGTTGCATTAGTAACATGGAGGAGGAAAAAAAGGAATGAAAAGACACACCTTCCCTTTCATTCTCTTAAAGTCCAGACAATTTCACGTGAAAAAGAATTCATGTCAAACCAACCTCCTAAGATTCCCACCTCAGTGCGTAAAGTTAAAGAGACAAAATATAGGGTTGCCTTCCAACCTACCTGCCATTGGAGGAAATGCTGCTTAGGGTGTAACAACCAAGGGACAAAGCTGAAAACAAAACATTTTATTTTAAGGTCTTTTCTCAGCAATTCCCAGTGAATAAGACAGAATTATGAATATTCACCAGATGCTCAGAGCGTAAGTCATCAACTCATTTGTTTCTGCAATAAGAAGTATGACAAGCAGAGGGAAGTCTTGATGCTCTGGAAAAGCATTTAGAAGGTGAAAATCTACAATTCATTCTTCACACATATATATATGTATATAAATATATATAAGATAAATACATGCATATACATTCATATTGACATATTTCAGAGACTACTCACAGGCAGGGGTAAAGAATATCTGTGTAAAGAGATTACAGCCAGTATTGCAGGCTAATTTGATATACAATGATCAAAGTTTTTCGTAGGAATTAAAAATTATGCTGTTTCAAGTAAAAAGCTGACAGTTTGAAAAAATTAGCCTCAATGAACTCTGACATTTCTTTTAAGCCTACATTTTAAGACTAAATACTGAGATTTGGTGTTACTGATGTTAGGTCTATTCTTTCATCAGTTTGAATGCTAGAAGAATTTGAATTTGTCACGGGGAAAGAAAGAAAAAAGAAAAAAGAACCTCAAAATGAAGTTACTGTCTGGTACTGCAGCAGTATTGCGAAAGGAATTCCAGGAAAATTTGGATATAACCCTTGAAGCTGTTGTATGCATGGGTTTTGCCTAAGGAATCCAGCAAACTTACACAATTCTAGCAGAATATCAAAACATAGAACTTTGTCAGTCACATTCAGTAAGTTCCCTTCCTGGACTTGAGAGCTTGTGACAATGATTACAGGGGCAAGAAAAAAGAATGGGCTCTTTTCCCTTCTAACTTGTGGACTTGCTATGTTTAAGAGCAATACTGAAAAGGAGACAGACAACCAGTGAAGGGGCATATATAGCTGTACCAAAAAGAAACTAGTTTCTACAGATTTTTAAAAAATATTCTTTTGCTGCTCCGGTTAATACATTATAGGATATGCACGTAAAATCAGTCCTTCTTTGGTTCTTAATATGCTAAACATGTATTGATTGTCTTGCAGGTAACTGCTACTGAACTAATCATCCAGCAAACATTCAACCAGTTATAAAAAGACTAAGTGGTTCATTAATACATAAAGTAATGAAAATTTCAGGTCATTTATAGATTACAAAGTTTCTGTACACAAGATACATTAGGGATGGCTAAGATCATATTGGGATAAGGACGTTGCCAAGTTCAAGTCCAACTCTTTCTTGTTCTTAGACACATATACTCTAATAGCTGTGGTTGAAGAAAATTAGCTCAGTCACAGCCAAAAACTGAGCGCAATTGCACTGGGAATTTTCATGCTCTTGCTCAAAAGCACCAGGGAATAAGATAGCTACCCCCACCCAGTAGCAACTTCCCAGTCCTGCAAACAAATTACAAAATACTTCTCTTTTCCCTAGATTGAAAGGTTGGAAACAAAGTATTCTACCATTGTATGCCACCAATTTCACCTTCACATCATTATTTTTGTTCTCAACTGCAACGCATAAGAACTAGTCCCAGCAATATGTCTGAGAACACTGACACTCAACCCCGTCTCTGCTTCTCCTCTTATTAAACACTTTTTATTTGTAGTTATTTTATTAATTAATTAAATATGATTTAAGTAAACTACTAATTTAAGCAGAAATGATTTTTCTTAGAAGTTTGTATGTGATCTACTAATGACAGTTCTTTGAAAACTATCATCTAAAAATATAGCAATAAGTAGAATTAACAATTGAGCCTCGAGTTTAAAAGCATAATATGTCAAGTTGAATATAAAAATAATGTATATAGTTTGATGATGCATCACAGTGGGACATAATTGACTCACCACATTACTGCTATTTCTATTTTAAAGAGGACCTAAAAGTAGTACAACATAAAAACATAAAAATAATTTTGAAATCAAATGCATTTACAATATAGTTGCATTTCTATCTCTAGAAAATCATACCAAAATGGATCACAGAAGTCAAAAGTTTCATTTTCTGAAACAAAATGTATGTTCACAGACGTGCAAAATGGTGGGACAGAAATTTTTAACTTGTCTAGTGGATGAACACACAACTGAGCCATCTTCGTGTTTCTAATGAAGATTCTCTGGAGGGTTCTCAGCTCATGCCTCTACTGTATTTTTATTTTTATTTTTAATTTGGTAATGTGCACAAATATTCAGAGGGAATAGGATTAAGACAATTCATTTTGCATATGGTCTCTCTGAATATTCTGTAAGGCATGCATTTCCTCTAAAAAATTTAAATGGTCGATTAGAAAAAGTAAATTTTTAATACAGGTTAGCAAATTCTACACTATACTAATTGCAGAGGGAATGGCACTGCTGATACTGCCTTGGCTCCTGCTACACTAAGCATCACTGGAGTATTTTCTAATAAAACAACAACAGCTGTTCCTAGATATATGATGCCAATAACAGTTGCCAGTCACAAAAAACTTGTGATAATATAGTCACTTGCCTTTAGTATAGCATGAAACAGCGGGTAAAATATACTGACAGGACTTGGAGAAAACAACATAATACCTGGCATTTTGCTACCTGTTACCATAAAACTCTGAACTAATCAGTCCCTCTCTGAATGCAAAAAATATATTAAAAAATATAAAGGGCCACAAAAGAATACCATGGTGTGTCAATCTCTCAGTCTCTGCATGACAACAGATAAGAAAGAAGATTCAGCTGAAGGCAGTGACGTGATTGACTCAGACATTATAGATCTTTTTGCCCATCCTTTGGAATTTCACACTAGCATTTATAATAGACACCATTCAATCAAGAAACTTGCTTAATTGGGATGTCTCCTAGGAAACTAATACAACAGTGTAATTGTAGATCATGCAATGACCAGTGTAAAATGGGATGCTTCCTGTTTACTACATAATGTTCATTTGTAATGGGTGGCATTTTTGTCAGTTTAAATCTGGGAGTGAAACTATCCTGATGTTTCTTAAACTAGTGTAGGCAAAAAGAAACTTTTCTCAACACAGGCTGCTATTAAATCCTCACTGGTCAAAGTTCTCTCTCAGTTGTTGCAAATGGTTATTCAGATAGTCTATATAAAATATCAGATAGAAATATGTCCTATTTTAAATTATGAACATTATATTTGGTGTAGTTAGGCTCTTACAACTGGCAGTGAGATACAACCTTCTTTCCCACTGTAACAGGAGCTTTAATAAATTTTTGCTTAGAGGTAGGCAAACACTAACAAGCGAAGGCTCCTGGGACATTACAAAGACAGATTTTCATAATATCATCCTAAAGGACATTATTTCTGGGGCATATTATGTACTTTTTATCTTTACTAAGATGAAGAAATTGCTTCTCTTAGACTCAGCATTCAGCAGGCTAACAGCAGATCAAAAAACGAGAAATGTAAAATATTACAAGATGATGATGCGACTTTTACTGAAGTGAGAATATCCTTTCCATTAAAACCATAATGCTGAACCGTGCTGAAGATATGTTAAAGAAAAATTTGGCAATTTTTTATATAGAATCTTAGCAGTCATCCTATACTGTATCCTATACTCCCTGTACTATATATGTATGTTGCTCCAGCTATTCTTTTTTAGCACTTCTTCCAATAAGAAGATGTGTACAGATATTCTTTTTGCTCCTTCCAAAAAGGTATGGAACCAACAGTATGTTTAAATATAGCAGCACTGAGCATAGTCTGGTTTCCTCTTCTTTACCTCCACTGCTTCATCAGGTATTTTTACATGTTGGTAAGTCCTCCCCAGAGCTTTCTCCTCTCCAGACCAAACAGCGCCACCAGCTCTCTGCTTCACGTGATATGGTGGATGTTCTGAACCGTCAGTGAGGTACATGACTGTTTCCTGGACTTGCTCTAGTACATGCTTGTGTGTCTGGTACTGGGGAGTTGAGAACTGGACTCAGCACTCCAGATGGGTCCCACCAGGACTGAGGCAATGGGCAACTTCCCTTAACCTGCTGGTGATGCTCTTCTAATGCAGCCTAGGATTCTGTTGGCCTGCTTTGTCACAAGGGGACAAATTTACTCTGTATTTGTAGTAGTCATTTTGTAATTAAATTGAGCACTAACATAGGGCCAAAGTTGAATTTTGAAAATTACTGAACTATTTATTAGAGCTCTTAGTTGCTGAATCACCTACACTTTGTGAGACAACAGTGTTTAGTACAGAGCTGTCGAATCAGTTGCTGTCTAATCCCAGTGCTTCTCTTAACTGGATTAATCTAGTTTCCAATTAGAGGAGGAAAAAGGGTAAATCTAAGTAGATTTCTGAAAGAGAAAGAAACTGAGGGCAAGTGAAACAAAGGCTAAACTTCCTGATCACTTCCAAATTCTGAAAGCTTGAATTGACAGCATTTTCATTTAGAAGTATCACATGAAAAAGCAAGGTTAAAAAACATATAGCACAGTCCACAGGGGCACCCTGAATGAACTGAAGCTGATGGGGATTCTCCCCCATAAAGACTAACATGTAGGCACCGCATCCTTCCTATTCTGCAGTGCCTGGCCTTGTGTGTGGATGTCCTCCTCCAGTGTGCTTAGCACAAGTGGTAAATCATAAGATTTTACTGAAGGTTTTAAAATCCTAGTGGAGGTAAGTTTCTGGTATCACCAGGGTAAAAGCCCCTCCCTGCTGCCCCTCTGTTGCACTCCTCTCGCCAGTCAATTAAATGATTTAAGAGGGGAGTCAAGAACAAATTTATTCTTGTTCTCTTTGTTTCTACTTAAATACTGCAGTACCACCAGCCAAATATATGCTCCCATGTAGGTAATGTCATGACTGCCATTTATTTATTAAAACCACCACTTACTGGAAAGCTTCTCAGGATGTGCTTTTCTTTTGGCATTTACTTACTACTGCTCACTATAATTAGTTAGAATTAAGAAAAATTAAGTTTATGACTAGTATGATCTGTTTAATAGGCCAAATAAGCAACAAGAAATAACGTGTTAGATGGTGACAAACAATGAAGCAGAGACATATGTTTGTTCTGTTCCCCAAGCATAAACAGAACATTGAGTTTCCCTGACTAATAAATTTACTTTCATTTTAATTAAAACAGAACATTTAGTTACATTTCCTCTGTTCTGTCAAAGAATTAAATAGATAAATGGCTAGCAGGGGAAAAAATGACAACATTTTCTTTAGTACCCCAACTGCACGCATAACCGATTACGACCCATCTGTTCACTAAAGGTGTAGGAAAGGCACATCATATGAAGCCTTATTCCCTTAAAAAGGCTTGATAAAGTACTTTGGTTTTGATCCCACATCTTCCAAAATGAAAAAAAAGTTTTTCAAAAAGTAGAACCTGTCAGTTCTGTTTTGGTATAACATTAGATAAACCGTTGTTATATTCTTCTGATTCTTTCTACCATTAAATCAAAGCTCCTGGAGAGTGGCTCCCCCTGAGGAAATGATTGTAATGGCAATTCTATTGATTCTAGCCAAGAAGGAGACATTAAGTAACAGTTATGTGCAAGACAAGACAAAAGACTCCACCCACTTTCTCTGGTAGTAAACCTAACAACTGAGGTTTGATTGATGCATATAGTCCGGGAGGGCATTCATTTTGCTTTAAGAAAGTGAAGAAATGTATAATCAGCCACTTCCCTTGGTAACTTTTTTCTAATTGTTAATGACTCCTGTACTTGGTAACTCAATTTACTGGCTTTCAGCAGTTTTGAAGAAAATCTGTTCATCTACTGATAAAATGTCCCATTGTTTCAGTCATGCTAGAGGTATGTAGATAAACTGGAGAAATACAAGACGGGACAGGATGCATCCAGCAGTGTTGAGTGGAGTGACTTTTATCACTGGGGAGATACTCCCTGCTACAGAATCACAGAAACATTTAGGTTGGAAGGGACCTTTGAAGGCCATCTAGTTCCAAGACCCCTGCCATGGGCAGGCACATCTTCTACTAGATGACATTGCTCCAAACCCTATCCAACCTGGATTTGAACACTTCCAGGCAGCGAGCATCCACAGCTTCTCTGGGAAACCTGTGCCAGTGCCTCACCACTCTCATAGTAAAGAATTAATCTAATCTAAGTCTACCCTCTTTCAGTTTAAAGCCATTGCCCCTTGTCCTAGTACTACAAGCCCTTGTCATAACTTGTAGTCTCCTTAAAATGCCAGAAGGTTGCACTAAAATCTCCCTAGACACTCCTCCAGGCTGAACAAACCCAACTCTCTCAGCCTGTTTTCACAGGGGAGGTGCTTCAGCCCTTTGATCATCTTCATCGTCCTTCTCTGGACTCTCTTCAACTGGCCCATGTTCTCCTTGTGCGGGGCTCCCCAGAGCTGGATGCGGTACTCCAGGGAGGATCTCATGAGAACAGAACGGAGACTGCTTGTCATACTTTTGACGCAGTTCAGGGTACAGTTGGCTGGCTGGGCTGCAAGTGCACGTTGCTCTCTATTAAGCAGAGAAATTCCTCAGGAACTGAAAAATGGCTCGCAGACCATGTCCATCTCCCAAAAATGGTAAGAAGGAAGATCCACAGAACTACAAGGCTGGTCAGCCTTACTTGAACCCCTATCAAATTTATAGAGCTAATTCTCCTTGAAAAGCTTTCCAGGCTCATGGACTTGAAATAGCAACCTGACTTGGAATAGCAAGTATGGATTTACCAAGAGAAAATCTTGCCTGACCAACTTGTCTTCTTTGATGAAACAACTGGATGTAGACCTTAGAAAGGTTTTTGACACATTCTCTGACAGTATCCTAATAGCCACACTAAGGACATAGGGGCTGGATGGAACATAAGGTAGTGAAAGGCTGGCTGGACTGTAAGACTCTGAGAGCTCCATTTCTCAAGAGTCAGTATTGGTCTAGATACTATCTAGCATCTTCGACAACAACATCAACAGTAGGAGTACTCTGAAACCACACTGGAGGTTTCTTTGAAACAACAAAACGAAGCTAGATATCTTAAAAACAGACCAATCAATTCTTTTTCCTTTTCTATATTGACAATAATAAAAATATTTTCCAAGTTAGTCACCTACAGTTGCTCTGCATGCCAGTCACACAATGAACCAGCAAGTCTCATTTCTCACGTGGTACAAAATTCAAATCTCAGTTGGCTGTGCTAAAGACCACCAAGTCTTTATAAGATTTATAGGATCTGCAATGAGAAAAAAAATGGCAGAAATTTGTATTTATTAATAGAAGAGCTGGACTTAGTTATATGGATGCAAAAAACAGACTGCACAGTAAGAAAAGTACTGGGTTTTACAATACTTGCTTTTAGTGTAGCAGAAAAGCATGATCTAAACCCATAACACTATTTAAAATTATGATTGATAAGGAAGAGTTAACCAGTTGTTCCTTAAAGAATTTTTAAGATAGAAATATTTAACAAGTTTTTCAAAGCTAAATGCTTATTCACTACCTCTTTCCAGTCCTTTTTAATATAGGGCTATAGATCACGGATCCTTTCTCATTCTTCTAAATGCTTCAATAAAATTGGAGCTTCATTGTCATAAATGAAAACTCTGTAAAGTATGCATAAATTTATGCATATAATATTTCACCGCTTGTACTTTAACACAGTATGTGGACTGTTGTATGTTCAGATGTTCTAAGCTTATACTAGTTAATATTGATTTCATTTAATATTAATTTGATTTTGACCTTATATTCTACTTTGTACCACATCTAAAAATATTTTTATCAGTGGCATTTAATGGAATCAGTACATCACCATAACCTAAATGAATAGGCAAAAATCGATCTCCAGCATTGTTCTTTTTTGTCCCAATGCAATATCAGTATTAATAAACAGACATTATTAAATTCCAACACAGACATTATTAAATTTAGGGGTTTATTTCCATGGCCAAGACCTAAGTCCTTTAATACGCCTTTTAATTAATAATGTATTTTTTAATTTCATTGCTTCTGATGTAGTATGTTTTTTAAGCCTATCTATTGTAAAAATGTTCATGAGTATCACCAAAGTTGGAAGATAAACTATTCTTTATCTATCTAATGTTAGTTATTAATGTGCTTCTGTTTCTGGAAACCTAAGTTCAAAGAGTCTGTTACAGAACATACATTTTCAAAACTAGTTAGAGGACAACTCAGACTTTTCTGCTGGGAAGAGCAGAATTTCTCCGAAATGCTCATTTTACTAAGGGGAAAGAAGGATCCAGAAGCAGAAACCCTGCTTGAGAGCAGCTGCCTTTCAAGGTTGTCCAAAACCTTTCCCAAGCCTAGAGGGAGAAGCCAGATGATGTGCAAGGTGCAGCACCCATCTGCACTGATGTGATCCCGAGGGGCAGTACACACCTGAGGGCAGCAGGGCACGCAGCAGTCGGACAAACTGCTGGCACTGCGGGCATTACACGGGCACCACAAGCTAACCCAGGTGCAGATACACACAAGGGAAAGATGCTTCAATACCTACAGCCCATGTGAGTGGCTTATACTTGCAGAACAATAACTGATACAGACATTTTCTTCTACTCTTTTTCTCTTTTTTTTTTTAACCTGGTCACACTTCTACCTCCCATGAGTAGGGTTTGCTCCAGCATTCATTTGTTACAATGGAAAGACTCTTAAAATCCTCTTCCTGGGTTAGATTTACTCAGTGAGTTCAGCAGTACAACAGGACAGGGAAACACACAGCCCTTGGCATCTCCAAAGGGTGAGCAAGCACTGGGGATAGCTCTGGAGAGGAAAACATAACAGAAGGCAAAACCATCTGGCTTTTAGACCAGCAAAGGCCATCTTCAGAACTGACAGGTACATTAGCTTTAAACTGCTGATAGCAGGGAGATACATTCATATAAATGGACAAATTTTAAAAGTCTACAGTCAATGTAAAAAGCCTTGGTAGAACTTCCTAACCAATAGTTAGGAAAAGGGAATTTAATTTTTTTTTAAATGTCTCATTTCTTTCACTACTCTCTTCCCTCAAACAAAACCAGTGATATATAATGCAAAACTTTGTCAATAAAGCCAAACACTAGTGCCTGATACAGATAACTATTTTATTAAAGTCACCACCATTTAAGCGTTTAGAACATCTTAAATGCAACTAAAGCAGAGTAATAACTGCATAATAATTAGACATAGGACAATCTGCAAATAAAAAGTCACACTGAATAGCTTTTTAAAAAATTATTTTTCAACAAAAGTTCACAGTAATACCTGAAAAACTGATTTTCTTCTTAGCTTTACTCAAGATAAATCTCAGTTGTATTCTGCAATGGAAAGAAAGTCAGTGGTCTGTATCCTGAAATTGGTTCTGGTTTTGAATGTCTTGTATGTTACATGGTTTATCAAAATAGTATCCCATGTCTGCGCTGCTGATGAAGTCTTGCGAGTTTTACCAAAAAAATTATAGAACAGACCTAACTATGAAAAAAATGAGCAAGAAAATGAGAGGTGTTTATTGATGTATAATATGCCAAAATTTAGGACTGTTAAACTGCTGACTCATGTCAGTCTACTGTGACTAAAACCTGTTAATTGTCTTGTAAAATAGATACTATTTCATAATGCCAAAGAAATACCAGGAACCAGTCATGAATGATTATTTTTAGAAATTCAAATCTTATTAATGCCTTAGAGAAACCACCATTTTTATGCACATTGAAGTTTTCTCCCATGAGGTTCTTAGGTAAACCCAAAACATTTTTTGAAAGGCATTTCTGACTTACCTTAATGTACAAAAATTGTAACATGCTTCAGGTATCAATATTTTTTAAACACTAGTCTGTCTTTTCAGCTAGCACATTTTCTCTGAAGACTAGCATGTTGATGTTTTGAGTGAGAGGCTCTAGAGACAAAACAATCAAAATGCTCTTCATTGACAATGTTTTAAAGAACAAAACTGGAATGATTACAGAGGTTACACTCCTGGCTTGCCTGATGAGTTGGATGCAACTGCCAGTATAATAAAGTTTGCTCAGTGTCAATGATGACATCCTTAAAATTGAAGACACTCTCCCCCATGTTTCATAGCTGCCAGGTGAAAGATGCATGATCATCAACAAAACACTTTTGCTTTTTTTTATTGAGACAGTCTTCAGATAAACTCTGAAGTCAGCTTACTTCTTTTCCCTAATTAAGGAAGCAGGCAAAACAGGCTGTAAAGCCTCCAATTATGGAATTCTTATTTCTTTAGCTTCATTATGACCCTCTCCCTTCCCCCTTTTCCACCCTTTGGTTTCTCAGAGTATCAGAATGTGGGAAAATGACTGGGGGTAAAATTAAAGAAAATTGAGAAGTTTTATTCACCCTCTATCAGAAATTATAACAGTACAGAAATTTTAGGGTGAAATGCAGTTGCATCTCTGGATAGGATGCAGTCAGTAAGCCTGACTTGCCCCACACAATACATGCTAGGGGAAATGAAATAGAGGGTGGAACAGAGTGGAGACACCACAGCCAGGCTCTGCTGAAATCCTTGCAAGAGAGGGAACTCGGTGGTACCTTGTAGCTGATAAGCCACATACCAGGTGTCAACTAAGGGAGAAAAAAGATGTCTTGCTGTTGAACCAGCAGCCATGGCAAGATCACAGATGTCATACTGATGCACACCTTCATCCCAAAGCTACCTGCCTCCAAGGTATGACTACCCCTCAAGAGTAAGTGTTCTATATTTTGTTGACCTTATCTTAGAATTTACATCAACCAGTGACAAAGTTATGTATGGCTAGAGTAACTCAAGCTCAACCTAAACATAAAGAAATAGTATAAAAGTAAGTTAAGAATGGAAAGAAATTAGGGAAGACTCCACTGTAACTTCTGGGATCAGTCGATGGGCTGAACCTGCCTTCTTCCCCATAAGGAATCCTATTGGATAAGAACCATACTCTCATGCACGCTGAATGATTATCTCAAGCCAGTTTGTGTTAGGGATTAGAGCTTGTCTGTGTATTGCTTTTGAATACGTTTTTGTAGTCAGATCCTATCACTGACAATCCTCAAGCCTTAACCTGTTATAATCTTATTAATAAAGAGAGTTGTTCTGTAAACTGTTAGTGCAAGTCCTTCAGGGGTACTGGCAGTCGCTGTCAGCAGGTAACATTCTGGAATAAAGATGTGGAGACCTGGGAGGGAGGGGCTCTCTCTTTGGCTTGTGACCCTGAGCAAGTCAGCCCAATCAGTCTCTGATCCAGCAGGACTGTTCAGTGAAGGATCCTCAGAAAGCTGACAGACTTATTGGACACAAGGGGCTCGGCTTTCCTGGGTTGCTGACAGCCTTTATCAAACACAGAGGGTTTGAGGAAATCCCTTTTCACGTGACACAGTGTGTGTGGTATCTCCTGTACTCCGTTGCTTAATAGCAAATGTCAGCTTCAATATCAAATTTTTTAATGGAACACACAGTCATTATTTTTATCACTTCTTAGACTTTTAAAAATTTTTCTCTCTTTACATTCTGCTGATTTCAGTGCTGTCATACACCACAAAAGAGACACTGATGCTTTATGCAATTTTAGTCTTTGTCATCACAATACCAGATTAGTCCCTGAGTTTTAAAAAGGTTCATATATATGGCCTAATTATTTTACAGTGAGCAGTTTCCATGATTACAGTTAATTTCCATGTGCTTGCATGTGCTTGCATTAAAAGGTTTCTGCTGATGTGCTTGCAACAGTACACTTTTAGAACATTTATATAGTTTATATTTTACAAATATTATCACAAACTTCAACTTTCAGAAACATACCACTATTTCTTAATTAGTTAAAATACTGTTTTCATATTTAGCACGAATTACTTGTGACCAAAAAAAGGGGTTGTTGGAATCTGTGTATTTCCTATAATGCTAAAAGAAAAATTTCCAGCAACAATCTGGAAGCTGTTTTGCAGTGACTAGAGATACACTAATATAATTAATGTTAAATGAGTTATTTCAAACTCAAGATCAAGTCCAGTACGATATTACACTGAGGATCCCCATAGCACATTCAATTCACCATTAACTTCACTGAACCTACAGTAAGTGAGAGTTTGCCGACTCTTTACTTCTCAACTAAGATTTAACTCATCTACCTTGAACTGTGTCAACATGATTAATTACAGAAAGAACTCATTAGTGGGACCTCTTAAAAATACAGTGATTAATGGAATGAGAATTGGGAATTAAATTCTGCTACTGTTAACAAATTTCACTACTGTTTCCACATACTATTTACATATTTACATTACAGTTCATGGCCATCTAGCAGCTGAATCACTATAGAAAGATGGAAGTGTGTCAGCAGATTAAAGATAGACAAAATATCTTCAGCATACAATTTGAAGGTAAAATAGTCCAACTGTGGAGATGTATTTTCTGTATGTGAAAAGTACTACAGTGTTCTGCACGTTCTAGGAGTAAACAACCATCAGTCAATGTAGCTGTACAAGGATATATGTGTATACATCTGACTGCCAAGTCATGAAAAAGATACTTGGGGACCACACCATACTAAAAAGAAGATATTTAGATGCACTCACAGAAGTGACTCACTGAAAAGGATTTAAGATAACTTCTTTCTGTATCTGTCAAAGGATCTTATGCAATATAAAATATTTACTTTTTTTTCATTCTAAAATTTAAGCTCAAACTGCTCTCAGGATTTGCCTTTTTCTTTTTTTTTTTTTTTTTTTTTTACTATTCTGTCTTACTACTTGGGTTGAAACAGAGGTATATTTGTATTTTATTCCTTTGAAAAATTATCCCATTCAATTCCCTAGCCTTTCTTATACTGGCTACTTTTTGACAGAAATAGTAAAACCTTATTTTTAAGCCTTTTTTTCTGACACCAGCTCTTGCAGAATTTTAGTGAACTCCATATGCCCTTAGCAATAGAATTTCATATGTATCTTTCAGTTTTGATGTTTTTAATAGGCGTTAAATAAAGTTAAGTTCAGAGCTTTCAGGTTTTACTTTTATTCATACTATACCTTCTTTGCCTGTTTTTAGTGTCAATCTAAAATTATTCGATTTTTCTTCTAAATCGTTATTTTTCTTTTTTTTTTCTGTTTTCATTTTTTCCCTTTGTTCTCAGTATAGGAAATGCAAATTTGAAAATGTTTACTGTTTTTTGCTGTGTATGTTTCTTTTATTTGCTCTCATTTTTAAAATTCACAGGGTTTCTTATATGCATTGGTATTGCTGGCATAGATTTTACCCTTTTTTTTTTTTTGGCTGAGTAAGGTTGTTACAGCATTATCTTATTCCTTGAAGACCAAGAAAAGACCTCTTTTAGCTCTAAGAGCTGTGCTGGAATAAAATTCATATTTTGAGCTTCTTACATATGTTCTTCCTTTTCAAAGGAATGGGTAGATTAAAAAGTTAAAAGAAAAAGGTTCTGTCCCTTTTCCCTCTTTGTAATTTTTGCTTCAAACAATTGTTGCTGAATACCAAGATTCTTTAAAGTTGGCTATACTGAAGAGGAGAAGAATGTGATTGACAACTTTAATCCCCAAACACAATGGCCCATTCTATTGCCAAAGTACAGCAAGTTCTTTGTGGTCTGTTCAGAGCTTTCTTGAGAATTGATGGGGACCATAAAGTGAGCTACTGCTTTCATTACATTGCACTTCAAATGCAAGATGTATTTCTTTAGCTGCATCTTCTCTGATATAAATACAAACCTAAATTTACTTGTGCATTTCTAGACAAAGTAGTACATCAAAGAAATGCTTGCAAGATAATGAGTGACAAAGAGCAAGAAAGAATGCTCTTTTTGGCATAAGTGCAGGCTAATATAAACATAAATGCTTCTGAAATTGGTTTAGGGTGACTGGTCTTCGGGAAATGACCTATCAGAAAGGCATAGAAAAATTTCTGTGAATTTAAATTACATTAAATAAAAAATTTCAAGGGAAATAATTGACTGTTGAGGCAGGAATTATAGGTCTTTTTCTTATAAGAAGTAAACAAAATGTGTTTGGGATGATCTAAAGAGACAGAGACAGATTAAGTCATCCCATATGAAACATTCTCTAAAAAAACCCAGAAAAACAAAGATCTCATCCTCCTGAAATATCTTTTTTTTTAATGCATCCATTTTTACTGAGCCTGATTGACCAGTCGGACTTAAGTGTTGCCCACTTTACATAGATACAATAAAAAGGATTAAAAGTTTACAATATAACAAACCATTCCAATTTAAATGGCAACTGAGAAGTGTGACCTTTGATATGTGGCTTACCGTGTTCTTCAGATGAAAGCATGCAAATCAGATGTTTGGGGTATTTATAACCTCTTCTCTAAGGAGTATAATACTAAAGCTCATTGCTGGAAATAAATAGGATTCAAATATATCTTTAAATACTTTGATGAACACACATTTATATATCTTCTTTAAAAAAAAATCCAACATATAAGTGGATAAAACAGGAAAGAAAAAGTAATCTACAAGACATTTTTTCATCAAAATGAGTGCTAATTCACAACTAGACACAATGGGAGCTGATCAGTAAGATGATACTGCTGTATTTTTTTAAGTAGATCCCCTTTTCCATGCTTCCAAAGCACGACAGCCCCAAGGTTGCCTCATATATAAATATATATATGTATATATATACACACTGCTGAAGGGAGGGTGCAAAGAGGAGGGAGCCCAGGTGGTGCCTAGTGACAGGACCAGAGCCAATGGGCACAAACTGAAATACAGGAGGTTCCCTGTAAATATCAGGAAACACTTTGTTAACTGTGAGGGTGACCAAGCACTGGATAAAGCTGCCCAGAAAGATGGTGGTGTCTCTATCCTTGCAGATAATGCAAAAGTTGTCTGGATGTGGTCTTGGAGAACAGGATCTAGGTGGCCCTGCTTGAACAAAGGTTTTGGACCAGATGACCTCCAGAGGTCTCTGCAAACCTCAACCCTCCTGTGATTCTCAGATTCTGTTCCTTTGCTCTACAGTTTTTTCTGTTTGTCACAAAACCAGGCAACTCTAATCAGTTTTCATGTTATATTAATTTATTGAATTTCAGTCATTATCACATTAAAGACTATCCTTATCTTGAACTGTCCCAGCTTCTGTGGTGTGTGGTCTGTGTCTGATTTCCCTCGTTCTGATATTATCTCCCTCCCAAATACGTGAGGCAAAGCCTTCAGAAAATATTCACCAGATACTGGTAACTGCTACGGCTTCCTGACACTCCTCAGCTCTTGAGTTTTTCACCACATTTGTACATCACTGCTCTTTTTTCAGTATTTATTCTTCTCTTTTTCTTCCTTCATTTCCAGCAGTAATTACCTGTCAGTTTCCCTCTAAAATGCCACTCCTCTCTCTTTTTCTTCTCAAGGCCACTTGAAAATAATAGGAAAACCTGAGATTTAATCAAATCCATGCATCTGTTCCCATAGTCTCAGCGAGATGCCAACACAGAAGTTATTTTACAGGAAGAATCTATCAAGTAGTGCACTCAAGTAGTGCACTACTAACTGTATTGGGGCAAGGAGGGCACAAACAAACAAATCACTTCATTTAAGTCTGAGTAAGTGAAGTGTAAGCTTGAACCTGAATGTTAGAGGTGGAACCCTAATTGTGAGCTTATTCCCTATATTTTGTCCTACTGACCTGATGTTAAGAAACTCTCGTAAAAGCTTCTGAGAAAGAGATGTGTGCTCAAAGTTTCAGTTTTGTTTCAAGGGGCAGACATTTCCCAGTCTCTCTTCTGAGGACTGCTACTGACAATTCAAGCTGTCAATTACCTTTTAATATTTAAATATAATCCATTATTTTTTTCATACTTTCTGTATCCAATTTTTAAAATATCAGATATTTAAAATAAAGTTCTATGGCTACTACACTGTGATAAAACAAAGATAGTATACAAACAATAAAAAAGGCATAGGACAGAAGATTAAAAAGGGATTGCCTGTTAACAAAATATCCAATTGCAAACATTCCCTCTCATCCAGCTCTTGAACAATTCACGTGGGTGTGAATTTCTCACAATCTGAAAGGAAACCTGAAAGACAGGACTTGTTCTTTAGGAAAGATACCCAGTCTTCTAACAGATGGTTAAAATACTTTAACAAGCAAAAAGCCCTTACAGTGGAGAAAGCACAGAAAATCAAAAAGTACACAGTATTTTGGGCACTAGAGAAGTCATCAATATTCCATATTTTAGTAATGCTGCTGTAATGACTGTAAGTGGAAGAGCAGTAACCCATGGGCTCAAGCTAGTAAAGAAAGGCTCAGTAGAAATAAACAAATGATGAACTCATGCAAACAGATGATGAAGTGCACATTGACTTGCAGACTCTGTATATGCTATGGCTACTTTGTAGATCTGCATTATCACAATCCAATAGGAACTATGAGATCTTCTCTGACCTGCTGTAAACTGCAGGCCTGTGAGTGTAGGAAAAAGCTAATGAGATAAGTATTTTCAGGAAGAATAAAAAGAGAAAAACACAGGAAAAACAAACAAAAAGAAGAAACCACCCAGAACTTTCCCCCAATCTCCCAAACCAACAAAACACACACAAAAAAGGACTAGAATTTCTCTTTTTGAAACCTACTTCATCTTTAGAGTAGTAATATGCTTTCTATTTTCCTTACTTTTATTACTTCAGTTTCATTAATTATCCTAACAGTTAGAATGCGTATGTTAGTAAAATGGCAATTTTGGACAACTTTCAATCAAGCACATGGTTACGCTTTGTCGCCACAGCTGATAAAACCTATAATTTTCAGCTATCTTGTCTATTGACACTGTTCCTATATCTAAAAATTATGCTGGAATAAATTGAACTCTTCAACTCTCATTTCAGGGGACTTACTTTTCTCTTCTTGGATAATTATTTTACCTTCTTTTTAGAAGAACTGCATAGCTCTCTTCATGTCTTTTTGGCAATAAAACCACCTGAGCTATACACAGTGTTTTAATAGTGGCCTTTCTGTGTGTGCACAGACGTAAGATCACTTCCCCCTTTCTTTTCTTTGATCCCATTCCTGAACATTCAAGGGCCAATCCAGGGGTTTTTTTTTAGTCATATTAGAGTACTGCAAATAATTTTGAAGCAATTTTCTGTTATGATTCATTAGCAGTTTCCTGAGAGAGTAATTTTAAGAAAAAGGTCTGCCATCATAAGAGAAAACTGGATCATGAAAGAACTTAATTTTGCAGTATTAAATTTCCTTCTGTTGAATTGCTCTGCTTTCATTAGGAGATGAATTAGAGGATCACTTTACAAGCTGTGTCTTGCCTTTCTCATAATTTACTATATAACCAATATATACTTCACCTACATGCTGTCCCAGTATTTACTTGACCTGCAAATTACCAATACATGATTACGGACAAATCTTAATTACTCAGATTTCTACTAAACATTATAAAGTTGCCTTGATTCCTAGGTAAATATTTTTCATACCCCTTCAGGTAATCCTGAAGTCACTCCTTTAATGAACATTTTTACTATTTCATTTTTGAATCTGCCTAATATGAGACAACAACTTTCTATAAAACAGGGTTTCTTGAATATTAATATTACTGGTAAAGCAGATGATTTAGAGAATTTGAGTACGCTGTATGAACTCAAACACATGTATCAATTAGAATGTCTTGTTTATGAATACTTAATTCTGTGCATCTAAGGTGAGTTCACATTGATGACATATGGTATTTCCTAAACTGTACTATGACACTTAAATGATTTCCTGGGATCTATGTCAGACTAGCTATTTTAAACAGATCCCAAAGCTTTATCTCTTTCTATACTATCCCATCTTCTAAGTATTCACCTTTGTTCAAAAAATTAATACTAGAAGTTTAAAAATGTTCAAAACACTCCTGAAAGATGTGTCATATCAAGTTTCTCCTGTTCTGAATATCTTTGATTTTAGCTGATGTTACTTCATGTCCTCCTTCATTACCGATGAAACTCTTCAGTCATATAAGTAAGAGGACGCCTGTGCTTCTGTTCACATATGTTTATGGTTAAAAGAATGAGCACAGGGAATAGCCCACATCTAACTACATAGTCTGCATAACAATTACAAAATCAGAACAGATTCTGCATTTCCCTGGGTCTGTCCAGTGTCAGCGTAGTAAGGCAAAAATTAATCCTGGCCGTAAGGCAGGGAAGAAGACCAGCTGTCAGTACAGAGATGGAATAAGCATTCCTAAGTGGGAATGAGTTCCTCTTCTATCTGAAGAAGACTGCTATAAAAATATCCTAGTCAAACATACTCCAGTTCCAAGAATACATGGTAAAAGTTTTAAAGAGCCATCATATGAAGCTGAGAACACAGTTTTATACAAATTTAAGTAGGCAAGAAAACAATGTAATTAGCATATACAGTTAGGATAAATTTTATGAATGCTGCATTTGTTTTCAAAATATGTTGACACTTTGCATGTACAAATTACAAAATTGAAATATTCGTTTGTATAAAGCTACATTTAAGTAAAATGTACTTCACTCCAGAATCCACTGTATGGAGTCTTTCTTTCATAGGTTCCTGAACTAATGCAAAAGATGAAAGAAGAAATGTAAGAAGCTGAAATGAAATTTACTGAAGTCAACAGTCTTTCCCCCATGCTAGTTACAGAAAACAAAGTATTTTTAATATGAAGAGTTCTGTCATTGTTTGACGTAGAATTCAATTCACTCTTCAGTCAATCAAATTATGTTTAAAGGCAGGATATGCAGTAATTTTAAAATTATAATTAAATTCCACCTAATAAAGATTTTATGTACCAATTCTGAAAGAAATGAAGTACTGAAATTTGTACTATAGCTACAAAAATACTACAAAAATTGAATGTGACAGACTGAAGTATCAGGGTTTCTCTTCTCGCTATTCAACTTCTATAGGCCAATTTCTGCCTGCAAAATATAAACCAGCCAAATCCAAATGGTGGTACGTAGCAGAGATCTCAAACAGTGCTGGCTTACATATTCCCAAGTACAGACTAAGTTCTTAGAAAAACTCACACTTTCAAAAAAATATGTATGAACTTGGATTTTAGCTACACCTCTATTTTATGCCAGCACTTCTTAAGACATATTAGTCCCTTCCCCTAATTTATTTTCTTGATAATATCTCACATTTTAGCTTCAGATTTATTTTGACTTTTTGTGTCTTCTAAGGAATAAATACTTACAGGCTGATTGGGTTTTTTCAGTTTATTTCATATGGTAAGATTTACACCATTCGTTGGAAGAATGGTGTGGGTTCCTAATATTAATTGTTCAATACCTTGTGAGATTTTTCATACATTCGACTTAGATTTTTATGATCTGAAATGTCTTTTACCTTTCATAGCTCTTCAATGCCAGCTTTATTTTTTTTTTCTATTTAAGTACAGAAAAGACAGTTATACTAGATGACTTTTTAGAGCTCTTTAAATCCCACAGTTTTTCATTGTACCTGTCTACTGGATGAATGTTTATTATTATTATTATTAATGTGAAAAAGCAATAGAGGGCAGGCTAATTACCTCTCAGCACAGGTAAGGGTGGTTGTTATATATTGTTAAGCACCAGATGGTAGCTGACTTTTATGTTTGTAGCCAAGTGAGAAGTTATTAGCAGGACTGATTCTCTAGGCAGCACAAGGACTGTCTATGACTGCAGTGTCTACCTTCATACAAGCAATAACACTACGATTCAAACTTTCCCATCTAGGTGGAAAAGAGAAGAGATATGATGAAATTTCCATAAAGTCTGCAGAATGCTGTTACTAAACTGTTCTGACCCAAGCAGAAAGGGATATTGATACCTTGCTGGACAGTGACTTCAGGATTAAGAATAAAAAGAAAAAAAGACAAAAAAGGAAAAAAGAGAGATTAAGCTCTTATTGAAGTCACACAGTCTTTCCAATTCTGCACTTCTGGCTACTACCATTTTCTCATTTTTTGAAACATGCCAAACAGAAATGTATTGTGAAAGGATGAGGCTCCAAATATTGCAATATACACACACTGTAGAGGTGTCATAATGCCAGTGGGCACCCATCGCATCCCACATGCGAACCTCTACACTACAAGCCCAAATGGCTTCTTAGCATTCTTAATGTAGGTTTATTCCTTCTCCTCCTCTCCCAAATTCCTGGACACTTCCTTATGTTATCTTGGAAATGTAGGAAGAGGTGAGGAGAAAGTACAATGCCATCTCAAAGCAAAAACTGCTGCTAATATAACAGCAGTAAACACATGGTAGTTTGGAAAAAGACTGGTGTGTGCTGTTTTTAATTATGTAACTCCGGATTGATTTGGATTGTGTTCTATGTCATAAAACTGCTGAACAATGGAGCATAGCACTCTTTGGTTTTGATCAGTTAGTTACTAAAATGACAAAGGAATGGTTTTGTTTGAAAAAGATTTTGATAGAACATTGCAATTGTTACTCCCACTTTCTTATTGTAAGCAACATTTTTCTAATTTCTAACAGCTCAGCAGATACTCCCTTGGAAACAGTAAAAATCAAAGCACAGCTAAAGTGAATATGAGTTTACAAATAAATCCAAACAGAAAAATTACTGTATTTTAGACATCCGTTTAATCAAAACCCAGTGCTCATACTTCTTATAGGCACAGAGGCTGTACAATCTGTCTAAGTTCTGGCTAAATATTGCACTGATGGAGACATAAAAAAAAAAAAAAAAAAAAAAANAAAAAAAAAAAAAAAAAAAAAAAAGACAAAGACCATCCAAGCACTGAAGCTCAGCTAAAGAGCACTAGTTCACAATCAAATAGAACAATTCCACGTATAACCCCAATTATCCAGACATCTGAAAAGACATAAGAAAACTTTAGGAAAGTCAAAAATGTCAGCTGGTAGGCCTATAAATTCCCTGATCCCAAACACAGAGCTCAAACTTGCTAACAGCCTCTCCTGATAGGCTGCCAAGGCTCAGTGAAAAGAGTTGCATTGGACTCTGGAGTGCATGCCTTGTAAGGAGGATCGAATTCAGATGCAATGACTTGAGCTCATAAACTTCTCTATGTTCATGTCTGACTAGTCCAGCCTTATGTTCTGAAGTAAACCATGAAGAACTGATTTCCTTCCTACAGATTATTAACATCTTGAAGATTAGGAATTTGAAGAGGTCAGCAAATGGAAGAGTTTAGGAAAGCAAGAGAGTGCCAATGAGTTACAGCCAAAATTATAGTATTATTTAAGTCGATGTTGTTTCTGACACAAAGAACAGTGGAACTGAAATTCCGTTCCTGGTTATCACTACCATAACTGATTGACTACAACTAGGTATTTGCACAAATATCTCAATTTGCAGATGTGTCAGATACCCACTGACATGGAACACATTGATATGCATATGATCCCTATTTCCATGTGGTATCTACTGTCTTTAGAGTACTCTGTGTACCTGTATTTGTACCAGACTCATTCAGCCTATGCAGCTTTGCCTCTTCTATTTGGTATGAAGGAACTAGATCACAGAGGAGTGAAGGCAAGCAAAGCATTTGCCCAAAGGTCAAAAATAAAACCTAAGGAAAGCCTGTTCTATCAATCCCTCAGCAAGCCCACGAGTCACCAGCTGTCCAGTGTTTTGCAGAGACTGCTCAGCACCTCCTAAGACAGATGGCTTCAGAAATGTTAGCTTAGACTTAAAGTTTTCTTTAAAGTATAACCAGTCCCAAGCACTAACTTTCTGCTGTGTTTAGTAAATGTCCTCTGTGTTTCAAAAAAGCCAGGCTCCTGCTAAAGAACAGAAATCTGCAAGCAAATGTTTTTCCCCTCCTGAAGAAAAGCCAGGGCTTTAGTGTTCCTCGGGTACTATCCAGAATCGATTTAACCTTAAGCCTCTCTTGCTCTGTTTGACTGATAACTTTTGATTTTTACTTGAGAAGTAAAAGAAAAAGAAACAAAAGAAACAAAATTTGATTGAGTGATTGATAGTTATGTAGGTTATTTCATACCACTAAATTTGGCAGTGACTTCTAATCCTAACGATTTTATTGTATTAAAATAAAAAGATGACAAGTTGCCATATGCACAGCACATCCAGCAAATGAAATATCAGTGCATGCTGATCTGTGCCACTCAGTGACGTAAATGTTGAGCACAAAATTCTCCCCTTCACATGATAAACATGCAATCCCTATGCTTTGATACAGTTATGGTGCAGCTGAGGAGAAAGGCTGCATATGACAGCTGGGATTGAGGAATTTAGAGAAGGCTGCTGAACTGTGTTGGGAATAAATGGGCTACTGATGTTCAGCTCAGAGGTAGAAGCAAGAGGCTAAAATCCCTATAACTCCTTCCTAAATTATCTTGTCCAATAAATCTACATCTGCATACAAGACCTCAAACATGAGAAAATGAAGAATAAATTAATATCATATTACCCAGGTTTGCTCCTAAACACTCCTGAGATCAACACCAGACAACTGCCATCTTCTTTCCCAAGAGGGTAGCAGACCTCAGCAAATCTATCACGTACAACTTAAATTTCTGTTCCTTTCCCATAATTTTTTTCTTAAAGTGACTGAAAGCTATAAACTATGCCTGAATAATATCATTTTGGTAAGACTTCAAAGAATTTAATAGAATCTTCTAAGAATCTGAATCTGAAAAATTATAAGAATATTTTTTCCACCCTCTTGCTATTTTCTTGCTATTTTTGGAGTCCTGGAGTCAGTAGAAGCATCCCACTCGATGTATTCAATGTGACACTCACACTGAGTACACTAAGTTACGGCCAAAACTCGGAAGTACCACTGCCAGAAGATACATATCAAATAATAAAGAACAGTACATACAAGATGGGATGTCTGCTTGCACAGAAACTTCTTCACTGGACTGAGCCTGTTTCTGCTCTCTCTGGGGAGAGCTGAAATTCAACCTGTGCCAAACACTGAAGAGGACTAGTTTTTTTAAGGTGAACATCAAATACATTTTAAGATGCAAACTGTCTGAATTCAACCAGAAGCAATGATCTTTTTCTTCCTGCATGACTGTGTCACTGTCAGCATTAAGTGAATTAAATACATAATTTATTAAATGGTCTCTCTGAGCACTGAAGTCTGTCAGAATCTAAACAGATTCAGTTTGCCATCATTATTTTGTAAGGAGAGGTTAATTTTAATTATTTTCTTCCTTCTTCTGTTCAATGCCATCCATAGGATAATTTTTACAGCCATCCTTCAACTGCTCTTTTACAAGGGGAAACTGAAGTGGGTTTTACTTCCAGAACACAAGATCCAGGTTTTACAAGTCCTACCTCAGAAGCACTTGAGGAAAGAGCGCCCAAACATCATGTATTGATTGCCTCATTGATACATGGCTACGTGTTGAAGACAGGTTCAGAATTTACCAGAAATTCTTATTCTATCCAATTCTCAAAATCAAATGAGAGTGCTGCTCCAACAAGTCCAAAAAGGAAACTTCAGTGGAACAACTCTTGCAAGCTATAGGTTTCACACTAAGCCCTACTGATACTAACAGTGACAATGATCAAGAAAATGTGAGGATGATACGATGCACCGAACCACAAATTGTTTTGATGTAAACAACCCTTCCAGAAGACAAGTACTGCTCTCACTTTAGCAAGAAAATTAAGACAAATGTTTATAGCTGGTTATAACTTCTCTGAGATTACTTTGGTCTTGCTGTCACGTAGGTAGACCTGTTTTCCCAGAGAGGACTCCCTGCACAGTTGGCATGCTGGGGTCAGCAGCTGGCAAGAGGAAAAGAAAGAAGGGAAGCACTCTAATTCAATTAGTGGGGGCACCCAGGAGGGCTGGCATTGCCTTCCCTTGCTGTTATACATCTTTCTGCTGTTGGTCTTTTGCCACCTCATCTGTTAGAAAGCAAAATTATGAGCTCAGATCATTCATCTGTTTTAAAAAGCAAGAAATAGATTTTTGATATTTAGTTCAGATGGGGAAAATAGGCAGCTGGTTTGAAATTAAGTCTTCAGACTCTTAGAGCAAGTTCTAGCTTTAAAGTGTATGCACACACCCATACACTTTTTATTAAAGAGCAAGAGGATCTCATACACATTTCAAAATAAAACTATTATATATATGAAAAATGTATGTGAAGAGGAAACACAAACGCAATGTTAATATTTGGTATAAAGTTGACAGACTACAGAGCTCAGTTTTCCTCAGCACATTTTAAAGGAAAGGTCTTAAAGGTTTAAAGAAACAACAGAGGAAGGAAGACTAAAGGCTGAGGAAGGTGCCTTCAGATGCAGTGTCTTTCTTTGGGCTTCTATATGGTCTTCTTCCATCACCTGCAACACTCCTAACCATGCTTACTAATGGGACAGAGCCAGTTCTACAGAATGGGTAAAAAATGTACTTTATAACATCTACCTGCTCCTCTGAAGGTCTATAAATCCCTCTGAGGAACTACTCTCCCAGCTTCACAGATGAAGAAATGAATCTTGAGTGCGAGTGGTTTTTATGACTGTAGTCACGTTACATTGCTTTGCCATTTAGAAAAGCCACATATTCTGTTCCACTTACAAGAATCCCACCTTTAATATTTTGTCCTCCCTAATATGATGAAAGCAAAATTTGAAATTTCTTACCATATTGTTATCATATACAAAAAATCTCTACTAGAATTAATGATTAAGAGAAGGTGGAAGAATTAGAATTTCCTTTTCTTTTTTTTTTTTTTTCCCAAATAGATGCAAAGGTAATTAAATTTATTCTGGATTTTACAGTGTCTTTTAAGCTAAAAAAGAATAACCAGAAGTTCATATTTACCCACTGACAGCCCAAGGAAGCATTAAAAATATGCTAGTCAAGCAGAATGATGACAGTCAGTGATGCCCCAAATAAGACAAAACTAACTAACACAATACAACTCTCTTCTCCTCTACTCCTCTCCCCTCCTGCCACCGAGACATATCTGGCATTTTGCTGGAAGGCAGGTTTTCTTTCTTCTGGGGGTAGGAGGAAAGCAGAGTTGTGGGATTTCTTTCTATGTTGTTAAAACCAGAAATACACAGAACTTTAGAAAAACCCATCAACCTTCACTCCTGAAGATGAGAGCATCGTAGTTTTATCACAGCTTGTCAATGATATAGAAAGAGCAAAACAGTATCACCAGGTTCTATTTAGGTGGCAAACATGTAGACAAGTATTGTGTGTGTGTGCATAAATAGTAAATAAACAAAATAATTATTGATTTGAAATGATTTTTCATTTAGGCAAATTGCAACTATTTATATCCTGTTTAATTCATCTACAGAGGACAGCATCATATTTTCTGATCCTGTAGATCAAATTGAAGGATTTTTTTTTCCATAGACAAATAAATAACACTTGACCAGCTAAGTAGCTGTAATAGCTCCTACATATAAATAGCCATACAAAATGTGACATTTACAGAGGGCCCAATCTTAGCTCAATAAGAGCAAAAGAGATGCTTCCTCTTTTTTTGTTATAAGCATTTTTATGTCATTAAGCATACAATTCTATCACTATTTTTACATTTATGCTCTAGACGCAGGCAAATGCTGTTACAGTGTTTAATTAGAACCACAGCTGTAGAGTGATGGAGTATCCAAAAGTACAATTACTATTAGAGCTGGGGGCTACTTTAGTCCATAAAATTTGCATCCAGACACTGTAGCTATTAATGAAGTTTCTGATTACCCATATTTTGCTTTTTTATTTGGTGAGAAGCTGACCGCAGCAGGAATCCCATCTCTGCATCCCTGTTTTGCTCCTTCATGCTTTTCCAATGTCCCTTCCTTCTGCCCTCTCCACTCCTGTAGATTTCTAAAACACTAAGTTTATTGTAGTGTTTTTCAAATAAGTTCAATGAACTTTTCAGACACAGTGTTACTATGATAATCTTCTGATATCATTATAGAAATGATAATGCTATTATTCATTACTACTAAGAGTGTCTTCCTAAACTTGAGTAACTTTACAGGTATTTTTTAGTTTGAAAAAGGAATACTGATTCACAATAGAGTTTAGACATTAGTAGTCTACTTCCAAGGTTAATGAGAATATCAAATTAAAAATGAATCTTGTCTACCAGTTTAATTAAGCAAATCATGCTTGCTGATTTTCTTCTTCACTTCAGAGGAGAGCACAGTTGTCTTGCTTTATTTCACTACTAGCAGCTATCCTTACATATCCTGAATACTACGACTTCAGCAAGGTTGTCTGCAGCACACCACCCCACACCTCCGATATCAGGTCCATCATGTAACCAAATACAGCATAAATAATTCAGCCATATTTACTGATTCTGTAGTGATTGCAGATGTGTGAGTATAGATAATATCAGTCCGTCTATTACCACATGTCGGTAACATGCCTGCCCTCTCCACTTGAGATACACTGCCCTGCACTGCCCATTGTGAAAGCCAAAGTCTAGTGATACTTCCAATCACTTGCTTGTGTTAAGTCAAACACTTACTGCAGTGCTGCTGAAACCACTGAGAAAAAGGAAACACCACAGCAATTGCCTTTGACTATGACTTTTTGAATTTTTAAATATTTTGAGCTTAATAGAAAGATTTAATTATTGCTAGCTCCCCGCCATCTGAAAGACTACTTTTGCTCTCCAGTTACTGTATAGCATTGCTGTGGCAACTATAATTTTTCACCTAGAAAAGTTATCTACGTTTACTTTCTCTTAGTGCAAATAAACAATTAGAAACAAGAAACCAACCCAGTGAAGCCCTACACGAGTCACATGTATCAGTGTCTCCTGCAGGAGTTTAAGGTAGCATCAGAATAGAGATCTTTTTTTCTCCAGTAGAAACATTCATGTATGCATTAGGATGGCCTAATAAATCTCTTCTCCCTACAGACCGCCTGATTCTCCTTATTATCTTCCAGTTTATCTGTAACGTTGACTAATAGTCTTCTTGTGGATATTTTCCATGCCAAAGACACTGATTAAGAACATGGGAGGATGGATCAAGCAACATATGCGTACAGTTCCCAAGATACACAGAGAAGGCAGAAAAACTGTGGTTGCATGGGGCAAACTTTACGCTGAAAGTTCTGTGACTTTAACAGAGCACTGAGCCAATCACAGCCTTAAAAAAGATGGTCTGCTCATATAATTTCCCAAATATATCATATCTTATAACTTGTGTTACATTGCAAAACCATGTACCATTAACAACAGACAACATAGACAAGAAAACTTAGTATTAATCAAGGCAGACATCTGTGGAAAATGAAATTTGAAATCCCAGGCATTATCCTAGGAAATCTGCTCAAGAAGCCCTCCAAACAAGAAATAGTACTTTACTGCACATTTTGTATGATGGATAAAAAAGTAATTAGCCCACTCAATTGTCAAATAGCAGAAAATCTGAAAAATTAGCGATCAGCAAATTGGAAGTGAAGGAATTACTAAGGAAAACAATTACTGAAGTCTCCCACAAATGATCCCCTGAACTTTCTCTGATATTGCTAATAGATGTACACTGACAACCTGAAAAATCATATTAAATGAAGACAATGAAGCTAGCATGCTAAATTATAAAATTACAGAGCAACTGAATCTCCATCCAGTGGAACTGTTTAGCTGGTTTAATCACATTTAAATAAATTAATGAGACTTTGACCATCATTCAGTGTTTCTATAAAAAAAGACAAAGAATTACAAGAAGCAACAAAATTCAGACAATTACGTGTTTCAAAATACAGTATATTTTGCAAAACATCTATTTTTAGAATGTAGAGTGGTTTTCTTCTATGCAATATTAATTCCATAGTGGCTTATGAAGATACGACACAATTTTCTTTTATATTTTTCTTGCTAGTGTGTTTATTTAACCCAATAACAACATATTTGATGTTTAAAAACTAAACAGTTTTTTAAAAAGTAATTAAAAAATCCATGTATACCCTTTGAGATACAGCAATAATTTCCAATATCAAGTAAAGCAATAATTCTGGCATGAATTTTAATAGACACTGATTCAATAAACAGCAGCATTCTGAATTCTGGATGCAGTGCCACAACTGCAAAATTAAGCACTAGATATGAAATATGTTTTTAAATTTCCACATATTAAACCTGTGGAATGCTCTTCAGAGATCAGAATGTGAAGCTGTGCCTAGTGAAATCTGAACTTCATGTAAGAGTTGAGCCATTACAATTGCTTAGAGCTCTAAGGCAGCACCACAGTCTATCCATTTTCAGCTCAGAAACCTAAATGCCTGCTCCAATCTAAGAAAACACAGAAATAAATTCAAAGCAGCAATTTTGTAATTGAGATAAAATATACTAATTATCACTCTAAGCTGTCATTTGGCAGCTTAACATAAATGGTCAAGATTTAGTAAAGTCCTTTCCTGGTAGTCCATAATCACAGGAGGGATTTTTTTCTGGCTAGGAAACTCTTATCTTTGGGCTGTTTCTGCTGCTGTTGGGTGGTTCCTGCTATCCAGTTCTCTCTCTATTTTTGTGTAACACCCAACAGACACTATCTGAACCACTGTGACCCAGTTTGCAGAAATAATCAAGAAAAAAAGAACAAAGTTGCAGGGGTGGGAAGGGTGATAAGGTTTAATTTGTTTTCTGTTCAGCTTTTTAAACAATTCCATTGTGGTGCCAGAGGAATAACAATGCCAGCAATGAGGAAAGAAACACAAGAATGAGTGTGAAGCAAGGAGAATAGTAAACCACTCTTTCTCAGCAATAGCCTACATTTTGCTCTCAGTTGTACTGTAAAAGTACACCAGAGAATGTTCCACTACCAAGAGCCACGTAAAGAGTAACTGTTAAAAACTCTTTCATGTTAATTCCCATGCTTTCAGTATTTTATTTTGCCACATTTGTTGTATATTTCTTTAATCACCAGGCTGCCATATCTTTGTAATGGTCATTTAATTTCAAACAATCACAATTCAAACAAAACAATTCAAATAATGAAATTATCTATATTACTGCTTAATTACTTCATGCTACATAAATTTTAAACACTCTGAGTATGGAGACACAAGTGTAACTGGCTTGTAAGTCTTGTTCTACAGTGCTTTGTATGAAGCTAGATAGGTCATTACTTCATCTTCCCTATTAATTGACTGGTATGACATACTAAGAAGAACAATTTCACAGTAGGTAAGATGAAGCAGCTACCTTGTGAGAAGAGAGTGAATAAGCTATGACTCTTCAGCTTTCAGGTACTTGAGTGGGGCACAACCATAGTTTACTAACTCTTACACTGGTAAGTTGAACACACAGCTCTGTCTCATCCCATCCTGGCAAAGCAAAAGTACACAGTGCCTGACAAAGTGGTTGAAGGTTGTTTTAATAAAGGGAAGGACGTACCACTCCACACAGCAGACACAGAAAACTGGAATCAGGAGCTGTGGAAGGCCCTGATAGCAAGCCGTATAGGCAAGCTCGAAAGAGAATCTGTCCAGCAGAACTGGCAGGTGAAGTCAACAGGTGTTAATATCAGGAGGGGACTGGCCCATAGGAAGTGGCCAGGTGCACCTGCCTTCCCCCCTACCCTTTCAAATATCTTCTCCTACCACCACTGGCAGAGTGGTGGTGCAGGAGAGAGCTTTGGCACTTCCAGTGAGTCATGGTCCCAACCTCAGGAGGCACAGCTCTCGGGACAAGGAAGCACTGCTCTGACAAAGCACAGACATCCTGCCTTCTCACCTTGTCCTGCAGTGCTTGCCACAGGACTGAATTTCTCTTTAATTGCTAGTTTGAATGCTGGAATTTTGTGAGATGCAACAGAGCAGAGAAAATGAAAAGATCGCTACATTTATTTTTAAGTCAAAAAGAAAATAGAAACTTTTCATTGCAAATTTGAGAGCACATCTGCATGATATGTTTCCTATTTGCATTAATTTAAATAATTTCTGACATTCATTCATTGATAAGACAATTAGACGGACTAATAAATTATGGACTCTTATAACTGTGTTTTACACTGCAGTGCTATGCACCGAACCGATACTCTCTTCCACTGCTGTAAGGTAAGATAGCATCTTTTAAAATACAAACCTAGAATACCATTACTGTTTTCAGACGTATCTAATTTACTCATCTTTCAAAGTTGATCTATATTCTTATACTGTACTATTCATTCACTAGTGGTTTTCTATTAGACCATGATAAGCTGGAGAATATTTACAGCTTTACAAAATAGATTTTCCGATTTATATATACGGGACTTTTTAATGGAAAATTGGCTGTATTTGTTTCTGGGACAGCATATGCTGTTATACTCCAGAGGAGGTTACTGTAAAATTACAGATACACGTCCACTACTAAATTTAAGATGCTTTGAAGAAACTGATTTGGTAAAACTCCCTGATGAATTACTAGGTAATCCTAGTTGTTAAAAAGGAAGTGTTTTCTCCTTCTAATTTTTGCCCTAAGCATGATTCAATAAGCACACAAAGATAACGTGTAATTTCCCATTCTGATCCAAACATGTTCTTCCAAATCTTTTCCATCTACAAGCACAGAAGTGTCAAATCTTTTCACAGGATACTTTTCTTGATCTTCCACAAACACTCAGGAATGTGAATATTGTTTACTAAGGCATGTTTATTATTTTTCTCAGTTAGAATGAATGTGGGGGGTTTTTTTAAGCCAGTTATTTGTTAAAGGTAAACAGAATATGGAAAATTTGAAGTGTTACAAAAAAGGTCTTGGAAATCTTAGAAGGATTCTAATACATTTTTCCCACTTAGTTTGTCTATGGAATTCTTAGCAACTACAGGACCTGACCATAGTGATTGAAGTACTGCACATTGCTTGTCTGTATGCTATTCAATTTACAGTATATTACAAAAGTAAAAATTCTGAAACACGATTTATATTCAGTGCAACAACAGAATGCTAAATTAATTCTTGTGCCATAATTGACTCCTTTGACAATATTGAAATCTTTAATGCAATTTCATAAGGAGCACTTGGAATAGGAATAGGAATTTAGACCAGACAGAATAACCTCTGGAAGAGCAGGAACTCCAAGGATGTAGTTTCTGTGCTTTCTGAAGTATCTATAGCGTATGCGCACTGAAAGTTGTGTTTTCCCCATTCCTTCTTCCCCAGTGATATTTATAAGGACTGTCTACCTTCAAATCTGCATACTTCAAGGACTCTGCCATAGGTTAAGAATTATTTCTGTAGCTAATCCTTGACACTGTTTTATAGAGTACACTTCTTGCATGAGTTGCAACATGCAAATTTCTATGAAACCATAGAAACCAAGCTATGACAATCAAACTGTGTCATAAATAGTACTCATGAGATGGAAGTCATCACCATAAATGATAGCTGAACATCTGAACCTTCTTTCTGTATATATTTTCTTCTCCCCTGTCATTGTTCTGCAGTGAATTGTAGTGCCCAAGAAAATATGCTGGGAAACCATGAAGCCCAAAGGTACAAGCCTAGAAGGTATAATTGAAGCATTCTTCTATGTAAGGTTAACCCATATAGAAAAATCTGTCTCCCTTGCTGTATGTCCCAAGACAACAACATCAAAAACTGCGTAGTAGAAATGGAGGCATTCATATCTATCTTGCACCTCCTTAGTCTGCAGGGGAGGGGGAAGGTTGAAAGGGAAAGGAGGGAGCAAGGAGGGAAAGGAGGGAGCAACACACAGCACAGCACAATATAAAGAAAAATTGACGAACAAATTCAGCAACACGGGTGCCTATACAGCAGATGTGCTGATTCAATTGCACTGGTTTTAAATCAAATTAAAAAATAAAATGACCAAAAGATACTAAATTATAATCCCACATCTTTAAAGAAATTACAGACTACAGAGGTTTTTACCACCACTCTCACTGTGTTTAATAACTATGCTTAAAGATGTCCAAAAAGATTTAAGTACGAGCATCAAAATAAAGAAGGACTTTTTATCAATAAATTACCAACAAAATTGCCTCAAACCCCTTCAGACTTTTGGCTCCTTCTAAGTCATTATCAAAATACATATGCTAGTAATCAGACACAGTTAAATATGTTCAAAATTTTATAACATTTTTCTAAATATTTCAATAAAACCAAGAGCACTGACTTCTGATGTATCAGCCAAAGTCTGTTCTTGCTGTACTCTAAAGGCAACTACTCAATTTCCATCAATGCAGTGATTCTGACTATCAAAGAAATTTAAGCCAATCTAAAGGAGAAAAGAAAAACTACTGTCAATGGCATTTCGTTAAACTTGTATTGAAGTAACAGGATTAATATGTGATCCTATGGGATATGACACCAGCCATCTTTGGCAAAAAAATATCCTACACAATGTAATAAGCATGAATCTAATACCATTTGAGAGGCCTGAAGTGTCCATTACTGTCCATTTTCTTCTACCTCTCCTGTCCAAATCACAAAACGGATTTTTAAGATATGATTACTGAAATAGAATCTCCTGCAATGACAGTCTTTCTCCCATGAAATAGTGCCAGAAAACAGCATCCTGCATGCTTGAACACAAAGCAGTTTGATGCCAGGGGCAACCCATGCCTTCACTGCTGTGTGAAGCTATTTCAGTTCACATCCAGCAATTAAATTTCACCTGTAAATCTACACAAGACAGTCTGTATGACTGGCTTACATTTCCCCATTGTCCTCTTGCCGTGGGGATCTCTGTGAAACTACGTCCTCCATCAGAGGACGGAAACCCTTCACTGCTATCAGCACAGATACCTGTTGTCAGAGCCCTGAAGGCACCAACAGGCCTGAATTGCCCAGACCAGCCTCACCAGGGACACTCATTCATGCACCTATGCACATGGATCTGGGAGCATCCAGACCAGGACTGAGCCAGGTGCACTTCTTGGACGTACAGCTTTTCCCAGTCCTGCTCCTGGCTGTTCCTTCACTGTCATTGGGATTTCCCAGTCTAGTTTCAGACCTGACTAGCTACCTCACCTTTTTCTGCATTGCTGACTGCTGGATGATCTTGCCTATACACCAATGGGGATTCAAACCCAGATTCCCCACTTTTGTGGACCAGCCCCAAAGCCCATGTTGGAGAAATATGGAGGTAGCTGTCCTTCCATTACAATCCATCACATTATCAATGTGACCTTGCTTGATTATGAGATCCTTATTCATCTTTTCATGTAAAAAAAAAAACCCCAAACCAACCTTTCAGAAAAATAAAGTATACATTATTTTTGAAGTCTTTGGTTTGTTAAAATGTGCTTTTCATCCTCACTTTACATAATATATTGATGACAGTATATGATGGTATAATATCATAATTAAGCCCTTTGAAATTGCAAAAGAGATTTTAAGTTATTTTCACATAAATCTGAAATGAAAAGATATTGTAAGTTATTAGTGACCTTGTGCAAATGTGCATGAAAAGGTTTTCATGCAAACTGCATAGAAATTACGAAGAATTATATTATCTTAGAACATTTTTATATGTGCATGTTTATGGATAGTTTAAGAACATCTATATTCTAGCTTCCAAACTAATTTTATGATGAATAGAGTTCTCGTGAAAGAAAGAAAATTCTATTAATATTTGCTGAACTTGAAAACTGTTCATGTCCTACTTTCCCTTATTGCAAGTATTTCATGCCACCTTGCAGCCAAGACAAATAAAGACAATATAGTAAAGACATATCTTACAGAAATAATCAAATTTAACTTTTAACAAAACCCACTAATTTCATAAAGTTTACCAGAAATTGAAAGAGAAGGAAAAACAGGGATTAAATTGTTCAAGCTTGATGTCATTGTATGCTGTACAAATACTCCTAACACCCCTGTGAGGTTACCTGAGTACTTTTGTTGAAAGCAGAATGCTGGGGTCAGTCTTTAGAAGACATCGTCTTCAATTTCACAAGGCAATTTCTCAGTGCAATCAGAATCCCAGTGAACTTCCAGCTGTGATTATGGACAGACAATACCACACAGTAAAACTTTTGTATCGGCAGAAAATAGAGCATGGGCTAAGTAGACAAAAGATACATCATATGAGAAATGAATGCACTTTGAGGCTTACATTTTGGGAGGACAGAAGCAAAGCATATTCCCCGTCTCTATCAACTAATGAAGGAATTTCATATAAGACTCTAGGAAAATATCATGGTTTATGGTCTACTTATCTTTTCACAGCTGTTCTAAATACCTTAGGGATTTTTTTTATAAACATTCATGCCTAGTATGCTAGGGGTTGTAAAAATTTAGTAAGATTTAATTAGCATTTCAAAACCACCCAGAGTTATTTGAATGTTACTTTGTGGTAAAGGTAAGGGAAATCTCTGAAAGCATAGACAGCAACTAGGTACCTAGTTCCTATTTATTGCCTTTGTAGATATAAAGTGTATTCTATAGGACTAGAGGAAGAACATCACCCTGCTAGGCTGAAAAATTCCAATTAAGTGATATCCATTACCATCCTATCACATTCTAGTAGCTTTATTGCTCTTCAATCAGAATTTCTGTAATAATTCATTTGTAATCCAAATCAAGAATGTGAGAAATGGAGGTGGTCAAAAGTGCCTGAGTAAAAAGATTATTCTTTTTCAGGTCATGCCATAGTTTCATGCTTAAAAAACTCAAAGCATAATTCTGCGTGAAACCACCACCGGTAACTGAACCTTTGAACAGAGAGCTTTGACTGGAACTCAGGTAAAAAATAAGGGATTGTGACCTTTGGAATAAGGAGCAGACAACTCAGAAGAACTGCAAAAATGTCATGACGTTATGCAGGGATAAAACTAAATACATAAAAGCCCATAAATAAAATAAAAAAATCTGTAAATACAACAGCAACAAAAGAAGAGTTAAGGAGAATCTTCATTCTTTAATGGATGCAGAGGGAAACATAATTGCAAATGATGAGGAAAAGGCTGAGGTACTTAATGCCTTCTTTCCCTCAGTCTTTAAAATAAGATTGTTCTCGGAGTACTCAGTCTCCTGAGCTGGAAGACAGGAACAGGGAGCAGAATGAAGTCGCCATAATCCAAGGGGAAAGAGTCAGCTACACCACTTAGACACACAGAAGCCTAAGGGACTGGGTGGAATCCACCCAAGAGTACTAAGAAAGCTGATGGAAGAGCTCACTGAGCCACTTCACATCATTTACAATCCATCCTGGTTAACTGGGGAGGTCCCAGTGGACTGGAGATTGGCCAATGTGATGCCCATCTACGATAATGGTCAGAAGGAGCATCTGGGGGGCTATAGGCCTGTCAGCCTGACCTCGGTGCCAGGGAAGATTAAGAGGCAGATCACCTAGAGTACCATCACATGACATGTGCAGGACAATCAGGGGATAAGGCCCAGTCAGCACAGGTTTATGAAAGGCAGGTCCTGCTTGACCAACCTGGTCTCTTTCTATAACAAAGTGACTGGCTTAGTGGATGATGAAAAGGCCATGGATATTCTTTACCTGAATTTTAGCAAAGCCTGTGACACTGTTTCCTACAATGGTCAGGAGAAACTGGCTTCTCATGACTTATATGGGTGTACTCTTCACTACAGGAAAAAAATTACTGAATGGCTGGGCCTAAATAACGGTGGTGAATGTAGTTAAGTTCAGTAGGCAGCTGGTCACAAGGGGTGTACCCCAGGGGTCAGGGAAGGGGACAGGGGTTTTTAATATCTCTATCAATGATCTGGACAAGGGAACTGAGTTCATCCCAAGTCAGTTTGCAGATGGCACCAAGTTGCTCTGGAGTGTCCATCTGTTGGAGAATAGGAAGGCTCTACACAGGCTGGATTGATGGGTTGAGGCTTATTGTATGAGGTTCAACAAGGCCAAGTGCTGGGTCCTGCACTTGGGTCACAACAACCCCATGCAGCGCTACAGGCTGGAAAAGTGGCCCAGCAGGAAAGGACCTGGGGGTGCTGGTCAACAGTGGCTGAACATGAGCCAGCGTCTGCCTAGGTGGCCAAGTAGGCCAATGGCATCCTGGCCTGTATCAGCAATAGTGTGGCCAGCAGGACCAGGGCAGTGACCGTCCCTCTGTTCTCATCACTGGTAAGGCCACAACTCAAATCCTGTGTCCAGTTATGACCCTTTCACTCCAAGAAAGACATTGAGGTTCTGGAACACGTCCAGAGAAAGACAACAAGGCTGGTGGGTGGAGCACAACTATTATGAGGAGCTGCTGAGGGAACTGGAGTTAGCCTGGAGAAAAGGAGGCTCAAGAGGAAACCTTATTGTTCTCTGGAACTACCAGAAAGGAGGTTGTAGCCAGCTGGGGGACAGTCACTTCTCCTAGGTAACAAGTGATAGGACAAGAGGAAACATTCTGAAATTATGTAGGGAGAGGTTTAGATTAGATTAGAAAAAAAATTCTTCACCAAAAGGGTTGCCAGGCATTGGAACAAGGCTGCCAAGGGAGTGATTGAGTCACCATCCCTGGAAATATTTGAAAGACATTTAGATGATGCACTTGGGGACAGGGTTTAGTGGTGGACTTGGTACTGCGAGGTTAACAGCTGGATTCAATGAATTTAAAGGTCTTTTCCAACCTGAGCAACTCTATGAAAAAGCAGAAGAGAGTGGAAAAAAAGGCCTCTTAATCACTCTTTCCTCCTGTGACCTTCAAGTTTCTCCTGCCTTTAAATCCATAGTTTTCTTTCGTGTTTAGGATTGTTGAGTAATTTATATGAGATCTTTCCAATACCACCTTGAAGAAAAAGTTGAGAATCAAAGCGTGATTTGTTCTGCAAAAAGTTCTTCTGAATTCTCTAAGTCCTTAACTTAGTCATAGCACTATAAAGCCCAAGAGGTTCTTTCAATTTTTAGTCTCCGTAGCTTTACACATCAAAATGACCCTGTACTGCAGCAGTGAATGATCAGCAAGAGAACTCCATGTTCCTAAGTCAAGCTGACCAATAAGTGCCGGAAATAACTTGTGCAGTCATTACCATAAATAGTATCCTTATCACCCAGTAATGAAAAAACTACAAAATAAATCTGTTTCACATTCTACCAGTTTGGAAATTAGGACATGATTTTCTAACAAACACTAGATACAGAAAATCATAAAACAGTGCTGGCTGGAAGAGACCTCATCAAATCCAACATCCCTACCCTAGCTCAAAGCAACATAAAATGGCCACAATTGTTAAGAGAAATGGGGAAAAAAACAGCATTTACATTTACACTTTGAAAATGCTATATTCCACTAAAGTAAAATAATAGTAGAAATGCAAAATTTATCTTGCTTACTGAAGCAGGAAATAAAACTCCTATCTTTATCTCATTAGCTGGTTAACCCCAAGTGTAAAAGCAGAGACTGCACTGCACTCTGCATTTTCAGAAGAACTGAACACGGAGAGTGGATCTGACTCTTCCTTGGCATACCAGAGCCAGCTAAACAAAGAAAGATAATCCCACTGGAAATGAAGTTTTTGTTGTAATGTTGGTATTTATGCATGATTCCCAGCTCAAACTGCTTTTAATTTCTGATATCATATCTATTACTGGTTAACTTAAATTAAGGCATTGTAACAATTAATGGATAATTTATTTGTAAAAAACAAAAGCATAAATTCCTCACCAATTGACAATATTAAAATACTATGTGACTACCAACACCTAAAATACACTCCAGTCTTAACTGGATGTTCTGAGGCAGCTAATTCTTTAGTTTGTTCATTATCTTTTTATTCATTAGAGTTCTGAAACATGACAAGGGCTAAGACACTGGCTCTTTTGTTAGTAATCCTTTCAAGCTCCTTTGAATTCTCTTACTTGATAATGCACTTTAAAACAAGCTCAAAAGTAAATGTAAATTCCAAATTTTTATGCAAAATCATGAAGAAGTTCAGGAAAAAAAATACGGTGTTTTAGAAAAAAAAAGAGGTTTTCAATTATAAACATTTATCAAGCATTTTTTGCATTCCTCAGTATAATAATACTCAGAACACAGAAACTTTCCAGAGATTTGTTTCTTGAAAATATCTCCAATCTCAACTGCATGCAACACCACAGCAAAACTGGAATGCTTATTTTACAGTGACCATTCCTAGTGTCCAAAACAGCTGTTGAAAAAATGAGAGATAAAAACATCAACCATTACCAAAGAACCCCACCCAACCCCCCCTTGAAATTTTAATTGTCTATTAGCAACAGTAGAAATTCAAAATATAAAATTTAAAAGACATTATTATTCTCTAGTGAATGAACAACTATCACTTACAGTATAAACTTCCTAGTGGCAAAGCTATACCAAAATTATGCTTTGAAGACAGCAACATATAAGCAATATTTGCAAACGAATTAAAATGAACAGAACCTGTCATTTTTAGTTTGAAATTAGTCTCCAGACAATGTTTCTACATAGAAATTGTAGAATATTTTGTCGCTATTTTATTTAATGCAAAGGACTAACCAGAGATATTTGTTATTATTTTTGATGAAAAAAATAATACCTTCTTTGGGTGATTACATAAAGGATGGTCACTTTTGCTGTAGCACAGACATATGCAATTTGAGGAACTACTTTTGTTATCAAGCAGTAGTATCAAAATAACATTAATCACTCCAAACACCTTTACAGGAAGAAGAACACAAGCCTTTTGGATTTTGATAGGAAATGGTTAAATAAATAAGCCAATCGAGATACACATTATTACAATGGACTTGCACAGTTTCCTTATCATCAGGAGATGGTCAAGGTCTACAAAATATAGTTACTATTAGTGGTCCTTTTACGAACCTACATCACTTTCTTGTTGCTTGAAGCACAATGTCTTTTCATACTCAAATTTCTGTATCCAGGAAACAGGAATTAAACTATCAAATTGCATATATGTTGTGATTATAAAGCACTTTGAGGTCTGTAAATCAGAACCATTTTCTATAGCAATTTAGCAATAGGGTGGTTTCAACAAGGAAACAATTTGAATGTTCAGGCCAATGAAAATTCACAAATGTTATAAGAAGGAAATAATCAGTCAGCTCTTGAGAGTTTGCAGCTCCATTTACAGACTCCAAGCTAGACTCTTAATTAAGTTCTAAGCCCTCCTGCATAGAGGGTACAATAGCAACAACTATAAATACTGGTTACATTAGAAAGTGAAATAGCAACAGGTTACAGAGGGAAGCTATCAGTGTTGTGGACCCTATAACTGCAGTGGATATTTAATGGAATCTACTTCTAATCTGATCCTATAAAGAAGTACCACATAACAGCTATAAAATATAGGGCCACGTGCTTCCAGGGAACCTCTTCCAGTATATTCTTCTCTGAAAGGGAATAATGTTGAATTTGCGCATGATGCAAATCAAAAAGTGACAGTTGTTAAAGACAGACCTGCTTCAAACACGTTCCTACCAATATTTTGCAAATAGCTAACAGGTGAAACTTCAGACAACATATGTAAACCTTACAAATTTCAGAGTGAACTTATTTAAGCCTTATAAAAATGTATAGACATGTTAGAATGGTGCCTTCATTGGCTGACTTCTGCATGTCTTTAAATGGATCAAATCTGTGAAAAGTAACCTGATGTCTACCTTGAAAAGTTTATCTAAAATTAAAGGGAACTAAATTCTGGTATTTTCTTAAGAACAAAAAATTTCACTCTCTAAGACTAGATCAAGAATTACCAACTTATCAGTATACATGTACTTAAATTCAGACGTCACAGATTGAAATGATGAAATGATATTGCAATGACTGCATCTAACCTGGCCGAAGGTTTTCAGATTTTCTACTCAGCCCCTGAGAAGAATAATACAATAAGTAAACACTGTCAATGTATATAATGAATCCTGCAGAAATATTAAGACATATTAAAAAAAATTCTTTCTATATTATGCTTTGGTACATTAATAGATATAGCTAGGTTTTCACGAAACCTGAACATAACTGAAAATGTCTATAGAAGGAAAAAAAACTTTGAAAATATTCTGTATACTTTTTAAGACATTTTTTTTTAATGACAAGTTAATCCTACATTAGAATTTAAGATTCAATTAAAAAATTAAGTCTTCTACGCTACAGGAAATTTCCATATGCTTAGCAAATATCTTTTGCTCTTTATAAGCTAACCTTAAAAGAAGAATGCAGAAACGGAGATGGTATGTTGGTCATTCACGTCACAGGACTTCAAAGATTCAGGGAAAACCACCCATTTGAAAGCTAAATTCCAAATTCTCCAGTATTCTTAGAAGCAAAAGAATAAGTCACAGAGAATTTCAGCTCAGATCTAGTTTCCAGTTCCTGAATCATTCAGCTTTGTCAACAGTGATTCTGGAGGTATTTCCACTTGCCTCAATTATGCAGTCTTGCATTTATATAATTATATTTTGGATGGTCAATAATAAAAAAACTCCAAAACCTTATCCAACTATGCAAAGATCTTATTTTCTTTAGAAGTATACAAAAATATAAAACCTTCTGCACTTTCATATTACGTTTTTTAGTTACTTGTGAAAAATAGTCATTTTCACAAGTGAAACAGTGCCATCTTGTGTATTATGGACTTTTTCTCTTGCCAAAGTAGGAATGTGCTTCCCAAGGGACATTCATAGATCTTTTTTTTCCTCCCCTGAGAATGATACCAAGTCCCATAGATAAAGTTTGACATTTCCAGATGAAAATAGTTGTTCAAGTTGTTCAATAAGCCATGTTAAAATCATATCTTCCATTGAAGCAAGAAAAATGCAAACCAGTTTTCAAATGAATCACCACAGCAAAGTTAGATTCAGTTCTTCACAAATACATTTTACTTATCTTAGACTGCAGTCTCCCTGCATAATGATTTAGATTCAGTATTAATTAACAGCTTGAATTTTAATTTATATAGGCTTGATGTCCTGTTATTTAATGTTCCTGAGTACCTATATAAGTCCTTATCATACACTTTTAAAAGTATTGATTACCATCATTAAAAGGAAAAAGGTAGCCTACAAAATTTTATTTTCAGTTTATAGATACTACTCTAAACTCTTATTGTTTTAGACAAGTGAAAATAATTATTTGGTACTGTAATATTCAAATATCATATAAAAATGAGCAAGTAATAATTTTAATTAATGGTTCACATTTTCAGTCATTTGAATGCCAAAAAAAAAAAACCATAAAAAAGCCCACAAATAAAACTCAATTTAAAAAACATTAATGTGGATTCAGAGTAATTAATAAGTCTAGAGGAGCTTTTGATGAGTGCTTTCATAATTTTAAAATCACGTGGTGACATGTACTGCCTATAATTTGGGTAGTTGTCTTAACAGTTGACAATTCAATGCTAAAATTACTCATTCATGCTGATTAGCTTTGCTCAGAAAAGCAACCTGAAGGACATAGGTGTTTATAGTAGAAGAAACTCAGCAACAGTCATAAAATGAACATACTTTAAAAATGGATCGAGATATGTCACCTATTTCTATGATTTTAAAACTTCAGTATTTCTTGAAACTTCTTGTAAGTAGGCACAAATATTAGAAAACTTTTAAAACATAAATAGATTTTTGCAATCACAGCTAAACACACTGCATTATCCAGCTCCCTACTTCAGATAAAGATAACTGAAAGGAGGATTTCTGGGGAATAAAGCACTAGACAAATAGCAAGATTGAATGTCAAGAGTTGATATGTACCCTAAAGGTAATTAGGAACTGAATCATGTTTAGATTAGGAAATAAAAACTCTGTCTATCACAGGAATAATCTCAGGAGTGCTCCATGTCACATTTTTAACTTGCTGTGCTGAAACTGATAGAAATATAACTCTAAGATTACAAGTCTTATAAAAATGTGTATTCAAGGACCAAATATAATTTGACACATTGCATATTGAGGAGTTGTACTGAGATTAAGAAATAAAGGATCGAAACCTTTATGTCTTCTATTTCCCATGCACTGAGGAAAATGAACAGTTCCAAAACAATGAAACTAAGGCAAGCAAGACTCATTTTCTGCTCATACTTTACTTGCAAATCACAACCCTAAAGGTGTTCTAAAATTTTCAGAGAATAAATCTATCACCTCACTAAGGAAAGTAAGCTTTCAAAAGATTCAAATTGATACTAAAAAAGTTCAAAATATTAAATATGCCACTCAACCGCTAGAAGCAATCCTGGTGATGGGAGTTCCAAGCCCCAGAACTACAGAAGAGCCCTGACACTGAGACAAGATTTCAAGTATTACACCAACTAAATTAATCTACTCTCAGCCTAGGTTGGCACCGGGGCAAAAAGATACTGGACTAACACTGAAATAAACAGCAGTTGCAGTTAATGGGGAAGGGCACTTGCTGGAGGTAAATAAAATTGCTTTGTATGGAGGAGAGATGAACGCATCTCTAGGTGAGAACTTAAGACACCTGAATTTAGTTGTCAATTTTTCTAAACTTCAGTGACTATAACTGACATATCGACTATATATTTCTACATATGTAAATGCATGTACATGTTCACACATACTTATACATGTGTCTGCCATGTATACTTACAACGTGTATGCATATTCAGCCATAACATAAAAATGTTACAACTTAGATACATTGTATTCAAGTAGAGGCCATCCATTTAGCCAGAAAGCCACAGATCTCAATGGCCAAAGTGGTTTGGACAACTTGTTCAGAATTTTACCACGCCCTTGTCCTACCTATGCTTCTATTTTGCAAATTAAGAAACAGGCTTCCAAGTCTACATAAAGTTTATGCTTTAAAAAACACGCTTTAGAAGTTGCTTTGCACATCACTAGACCAAATCAAAAAGTAGTCACTAAAATACTTATCCATTACAAGAAAGCAAAACACACCTATAAGTTTGATTTTGTTTTTAAATCACATTCCAACAACTTTCACAAAGGTCATTTAGCTGTTAAAATGCAAAACCAAATCTTTAAGGACCAAAAGCCAAGCAGGAGAACAATACAGATTTTTCTAGTTGTACTGCATGTAGTAGAGTTCACTACACTCTAATCTTCCCTAGCTTCTTTACATAGAATAAAAAAAAAATCTAAACTTTTTACAGTCAGTCAATATTGCAAAACACTTTGCTGATGTTTATAAGTTCAATATTAATTTGCATTTTAAACACACCATTAAAATATGCTTGTGTAGTTTGCATGCTACTGCTTAGAAGTTGCAGAAATAAGACTAATTCAATCTGATTATCCGTGATTAATAACTTGACACACAACAGGCATACATTAGAAACAAAACAGGTTCTACTTATAAAAAAATGTTGCCTGTATTCAGATTTCAGTCAAGGTAACATTAAAGAGCGAGCTCCATGTTATGATTATAACACACAATTTTGTACTTTTCTGCCTCAGCTACAAAATAAGATCCCATCACAATAATAAGCAGTAGACAATATTTTAAGCTTTAAGAATAGGCATACACTACTAGGACCTCAAAATATGACATTCTAATATTTGCAAAGCTCATATTCAACCTAGTGGTCCTGTACCTGGGATATTTGCAATAACAGCTATCCTCTTAAAATAAGCAAATTATTAGAATGGATGTACAAGGACTGTTAGGAAGCTCAAGAGCTAGTTGTATCTTCATAGTTGTATTCTTTTGGTTTTTGTTTGTATATCATGTAGTAAAGACTTCTGACAGTATAAATTAATTTTTCTGCTAGAGGAATTTGTATATACTTACATTACCAAGGATCAATTATTAGTAATTCCTAGGTAAATCGTTCACATATCACTCTAGTATTCAGAAAAAATCAATTTTTGTCTAGGATGTCAAAGTTGATTTATAAAAGAATTCTCAAAACTCTGCTGATTATTTCTTTATTTTTCTTTGTATTTGTTTTACATCTCTTAAATCATGACGGCCTAAAAATTCAGGCAACTTGGAAATAACTCGTAATGAGAAGGATGTCAGTCTCTTCTCAAAAATAACAAGTGATAAGACAAGAGGAAACAGTCTCAAGTTGCATCAAATGAGGTTTAGATTGGACATTAGGAAACAACTTCTTCCCAGAAGGGTTGTCAAACATTGGAACAGGCTGCCCAGGGAAGTAGTGGAATCACCGTCTCTGGAGGTATTTAAAAGATGTGTAGAAGTGGCACTCATGGACCTGGTTTAGTGGTGAACTTGGCAGTGCTGGGTTAGTGGTTGGGCTTGACCTTAGAGGTCTTTTCCAACCTAAATAATTCCATGATTCTGTGATACCAAGGTAAGATTAGGCAAACTGCACCCTTTGTAAAAGAAGGTTGTGCCATCTGAATTCTGTAATCTTAGCTACTGTATCTCTTCATGACATATATCTTATGTGAAGAGTCAACACAAGCTGAAAAAGTGTGGTAATACAGAAGTAAATGAAGCTACATCAGGTAATAGATTATATCCTTTGCCTTAATTTGAGCGGCAAATTATTGGTAGAAGACAATTTAAGTTTGAGAATGATCAAGAGAAATTCTTTACTTTCAACTAATTTACTACCTACACACATCCACTGTGTTCATCACCTAAGGCAGACAAGATATTCTTTCACACATTTTCTAGGTCTAATCTCCAGTAAAAACAAATTTTTAAGAAGTGGGGTTTGGGCAGGAGGTTAGTAGGAGGGAATGGTAAAATAATTTTTCCATGTAATAGAAATATAGTCGTTTAGTCACAGCAGGTAAGAGCTTGGTTAAGAAAATAGTACTGTACATATTGTGGAAACAGATTTCAGTGCAGACTGTCAATGAGCCACATATTTCAGATGAAAAGGTATAATAACACTGAAACCCATTAGATTTGGAGGAGAAAAATGTTGCCTGTAATCTCACCTGTAAAGAGATAGAGAAGTGGGCCATATTCTTGTGTTACTGATTAATAAGCTTCAGCTTAAATTTTGAGGCTTGGTTAATAATTTACTAATAACATAAAGTTATATTATTCACCAATATTTTGCATAAAACAAGTTCTAAAATTATTTTGAAGCCTGTGAAATGTAAAAATATGAAATAAATAGGACAACAGTAATTCACCTATAGATGTACTGAAAACAAACAAACAAAAACTCCAAACAAAACAAAACAAGATTCTAAGAAACCCATTGTCAACAGACATAGTCTGGTTTGAATTAAAGTTCAGTAGTCAAATTTACTGCTTTCTCATTTAATATTTTCCCTCAGGAACAATGATCAAATTGTTGTAACTCCGGTATAAACCAGTACAAGGGGTTTTTTTTAATCTAAGTAACATATGTAATAAGATATATGTCTTCACTATGTCACTTATCAATGAAAATGAAGTGTTTGAAAGCCAAGTGAATGTGACAAATGAATACTGAGAAGACCCACTTTAAGAGTTATCAGTCATTGTGAATTTTAGAGAGCAAGAGGGAAAGACTGGTAGCAGTTGCACTATTTTCAAGCTGCAGTAACATGACTGAACCTTCCCAGCCTTCCTAAGGAACACTCACTCCTAGTAGTCCACTATGTGTTGGTGAAGAGCACAACACCGAGTTTATGGTAAGTGGCAAACTCCTCTTGTTTCTATTAGCCTGTTTTCCATGTAAATATCTTTCAAAATGCTGAAGAATGTGTATGTAAACCTTATTTTCTCCTTTTAACTGCGTTTTGATAACAATTATCAGCCACTGCTATGGTGCATTTGAACTGGCATTTTAAGGAGAGTCTAATGAGATGTAATAAAGCCTATACACTGCAGCTGATAAACAAAACTCAGCCAGTATTTCCAATCTCCTCATCTGCCAATCACTACGTATCATGTGGTGCAAAGATGGCACAGTGTTACACACACAAGTGAAATACTTGAGATCAAATTAGTTCTCAGAACAAACACACAAACAATTAGAACAAATACACTGATTATTTGAAGAACATCTGGGAAAAAAAAGAAATAAAACTCTAGGCAATTATACATTTCAAATATTCATGGCAGAGGAAATAGAAAACATAAACACTGAGACCAGCACTACTGTTGACTTGAAATAAATATCTTCAACCCAAACTGATGGGTTATGTCACTGATTATATATATAGACAGAGTATATTATAGTTAGTATCACTAACTTTATCTTTTATAAGGAAATTGCTGTTTAGACATTATAATGAAGATAATGACCTACTTATTTTAGAAACAGGATGACAAGGGAAGAATAATAACATTTCTAAACACACTTGTGAAAATAAATTTCTTTTGTCTCAAACAAATATAATTAAATTAAACCCAAAGAACTGCTACTCTTACTGCCTAATTTGTGGAAGATCAGTCTAGTTTCAAAAACTGACATTCACTCTCACTCATGAAATACATAGCTTTTGGGGAGCTTAGCAGAAAGAAAAAGTCATCCCTCTGATGTGATTCAAACTGTGATCATTAATTTTAAACATAGGCCTTATCCTCAGAGAAGTTGTAAAATAATACTTATACGTCGCAGAAGATTTTTTTGAGGAGGTATTAATTAATTCAAGTATTTTAAAGATTTTGCAGTATTATTTCTTGGGCTCAATAACTAAACTTTATCTTCTGCAACTATGAAACTGGTCCAGCTGCTATAATCTCAGGAAATTTGTTTCTCTGCAAGTAGAGAATACAAACTTAATTCTAGCCTCATCACTCATCGCAGCACATTTCCCGAAGAATGATACCAGAAAAGTATCTTCTAAAAAAGTATTATTTAACAGAAAGACAGAAGTGTGAATCACAAAACATGAAGCAAGGTGTCGGGGGAAAAAAACCCAAAAGTGATTCAACTTCTATATTAGAATGAAAGGGACTAGCAGCACCAAAATATAGACTGCAACCAAAGATGTAAAGAGCTAGATATTCTTCCCACTGATGTATTTCAATTACGCTTCTATTACACAATTTTATTCACTAAAGGAAAGCGACTTAGTGCTCTAGCTGATGTTCAAGCGCACCTCTTAAATGGGATTCATGCAGCATCACCATTCACGTGCTGGTAAGGGTTCCAATGCCTTGCTCTTCCCGCTTTCTCATCTTTACATGGGATTTTGTTGTGTGTATTTTAGTGGATAACGTTAATAAAGTAGGCTTCTAATATCCCATAAAATTCAAGTTCTGAAAACATATTTGAAGAGCTTCAAGTGTACCATAACACAGATTATCTGTCCACTTGTCCCACTTCCAAAGTAAAAGGGCCTCAACTATCTCCCTTAAAAATACTATAGCAACCCTTGCTTTGGGGAAGCACTTCTTGATATTCACCTTTGCCTCTCCTATTTCTGCAGTGTGCTTCAGTAGTTAATGCCAAATTTGTCATTCCAGTAGTCCAAATTACTGCTTGTTAACTGTCTGTTATCCAAATATAACTGCCTAAAATCACCCTTATTTATATCATTCCTGCTTAAGACAAGGGACTGCTGGCACTGGAAACACATAGTAGGTACAGCTCTAATGAGATATGATTCAATAGGCCCACCCATTCCTTAGGACCACTGAAAGCCAATTTTAAAATTTCCTAAAGTCTACCAGCATGTGGCAGAATACAAAATCCACCGCATACGATGAAGATAGCTTCTGCAGAAGATTAAAAATTAAACTGATCAGACATGTTCTGATGTAACTCATGCTTCAGCATACGTACATGGTTAGGTGTAGATATTAGAGGATAAGCATATTGATCAACTTTATGCACTACGTTTCTGAATATTTCATGAAATATCTTTCATACCGGTGTTTCAGGATTAGTTACATTTTCCAAATACAGGCATTATCACCATTTGAGCTACCCAGTGTGTCCTGGACCTGCCCCCTTCCAACAGGGGCACAGTCTGAACTTTTGGGTTTTTGGTATCTCCCTCTCCCTTGTGGAGGTGGACAACCAGGGGTGACCTGAACAGAACACACCAGTGGCTGAATGGAGTCTCAAGTGGTCAACGCACCTAAATACCGGTGGGGAAGGCGATGAAGAACACTGAGTCTGGCTCATCTCTGTGGTGCCCAGTGACAACACAACAGGGCAAAGGCACAAATTACATTACAATAAATTACATTTAAACCTAAGAAAGAAAAAGTGTTTAACTGTAGAGATTATTAAACACTGTTACTGATTGTGGAAATATCAACATCCTTGGAGGTACTCAGAACCTGAGAAGACACAGCCCCAGGCAAACCTGCCATAGTTGACCCAGCTCTACGCTTTCCACTGCACCTTTTCCTCCTCCTTTTCCTCTCTATGTTTTATTGTGACTCATGAGAGTTGCGCACTAGCAAAGGTAATATATATATATATATATATATAGGGAGGGAACTCTTTGCAAAATAACAACTCCTGAAGCAGTATGTTATTAACCAGTGTATTTACACTACTGAAGGACCTGGTCAAACTAGTGAAACAATGTTTTAGTACTTCTTCTACACAAATTTTCCAGGCTTGCTACCACATAATATTCTTCAGATTGAAGAGTTGTAAATTTAGGCTTTGATGACATGATTCTTTGAAAAATATGACAAGAGTTTGTCAGTTCATATTTGCCTTTAATCATTCTTATCTCCTTAACACAAGAAATGAAATGTCATTGTTTTGAATCTGAGTTATTAAGAAGGCTATTGCTCAGAGAGAGGTAGAATTTCTTTCAGTGAAGACCTTTTTAATTTTCATTATTTTTAGGATAGGTCCCTAATAACATGGTATGCCACCTCTGCTCACCACTGCTTTGAAAACTGACTGGTATTTAAAATGTGGATCAGTGAAAAATAGCAATGTATCATGTCAAAAGGATGTGTCTGTTGAATGCTGCTGGGATGAGTGCTAGGTCGTATTTTAATTAAATTCCTCATTAATGATCTGAAATAACTATAAAGACCATGCTAATGAAATCCACATATCTAAACTGGAAGGTGCCCTACAGACGAAACACCACAGAAAATTTGGAATGTAGGGGAGGAAAATATCTTGTCACTGATTTGTAATAGTTTCCATTATCTGGCAGATTTTTTAAAAATCAAGTGCAGAAATGAAATTTTAACTCAACCAGGTTTTTTAGGGGGTTTTTTTGGGGTTTTTTTTTGTTTTTTTTGTTTTTTGGGGGTTTTTCTGTTGTTGATTGGTTTGTTTTCATTTGTTGATTTTTTTAATGAGAAATGGAAAGCTGTTCTAGTGAAAGGTGTTTTGAGGACAGGAGTGGTGATCAGAAAGTTAGACAAGGACTTTTCAGTGCCATTATATTCAGAGCTGGACACTGCCCAGACCACAGTGGAGGGAGCAGGGAATGCTCTGCTGCCCCTCAGATTCTCTAGTATCATGAAATTTACACCATGCACACCCTAAGAGACTGCTACTGTGCAGAGGTTAACTCCCAGGGAATCTAGAATCATCTGAACCTAGTCCAACTTCACTGCCCTCCCCCTCATCCCACTCCTATGCCCAAATCTGCATCAGAGTAGCCAAAGGACAAAATCCACATATGCCCAGCCATAAGGGCACAGGTGCCGTGCTGCAGAACAGGTTATTTGAGACAATTCAGCAGAGCTCTAGGTCCACATCTATCAGTACCACATGCACGAGACAGAAACTTTGTATTAAAGAAAAGTTATCAACTGAAGTAATGTGAAAGTGACTAAGAAAAACACTTAACTGAAGGGATAAATAATTGAGACGTAAGAAGAGGATAAAAAAGTATCCTAGATTTATACTGGCATAACTGAACACAGAAAGTTTATAGCAGTTCAAGCAGAATCCTATTACAGATTTACAACATCCTTTTTTACCTTACAGGAGAAGCATCACATATTATAGGAATTAGTTCTGTGTCAAAATATGTTTGAATGCCATAATGAGCAAAATACCATGGGAATAGTAAGAAAATATGGGCATGGGTTAGGTGAAAAGCATGTCTCTCTCATGCAGTTTTATCTAAGTAAATGTTTAAACCAAAACCAAAATATTTGTAACTGTATGATAGTAAACAGACCCTCCATGTTTCCTTCTATCAGATCACTATACTATCCAAATATTACTAAAATTTCAGTTGAATTTCAGCTCTACTGAAGTCAAAGGTAAACCCTGTTGGCCTTTTGATTTTTATAACTTTCTGAAATTGATCGTTTAGGTGAAATGCAAAATTTGGCACTAGAAACAATAAAAGGCTATCAATTTTTCCAGAGGTACTAAGCGGTTATCTTTTAATTTAATTCATTTGAAGAATTTTCTTTTAAAAGTAAAATTTGAAATAACCTAAAGTCCATAAGTGTTCTGTGTTTGCATTAACCATTACACCTAATACAAGAAGAAAATACATTACAAAGTGAATGAAAGCTATATGAACTGTATTGATTGATTAAATGCATGTTTACTTTTGCTGTTGGTGTACATGGATGATGAGAATAATTTTGAATTTTCTTGTCAGTTACAGTTTAAGCAATCTCATTCATGTTACAGGAATGTGGATTGTGCTTAATCTACCTTAAGCAGGAGTTAAATTTCTATAACCTTTGCAGTTCTGTTAAAACTTTTTCCTTCTCAGGAATCTTAATGAATTCCTCTTTCAACCACTACATTACACAGATCTGCATTTAATTATGAGAGCACTTACTAAATGAAATAGAGGATAAATGAACTCTCATTTAACCTTAACACCACTTGAAAACTGTAGATGTCAAAGATGAATAATAAGTGTTTAAAGCTTAAACCTTCTTCCTCTGGAACTGCTACAGTCACTCTATCAAGAGGAAACACAATGAGACTGTTAGGATTTGGAAGACTACGCAACTGTGACCAAATTGTTTCTTGTTCTGTAGATTGTTGATCATGTAAGGCAACAATTGTAATATATACAGGCAATTGAAAAGGATCACATCGTGGAATCTTCAGATCATCAAGACCTTGTGGAAGGATAATGTTAATTTGCTCCATGAAATGGAAGCTTAGACATTATATGTTAATTAGAAAACCCTCCTGTAAGAGAGTAATACAGAATTTTTAAGAAGTGATTTCACTAAGCTGATTTAACCTTCAGAGGCTGTCCTTAGTACACACACACTTTCTCTTTTACTTGCCTTTGCAGTAAATATAGCAAAAGACAGAATTTAAGCAATCCAAAGTACGTCAGGTGAGACAGAATGAAGCAGTGCTGCTGAATAAAAGGGTTTTAATTAATTTTACTTGTTTTATACTCTGAAAGGTATTTAACTCTGTATCATTTTCTCATTGCAACTTACAGACGTTCCAGTCTTCAAACAAGCAAAAAAAAAAAAAAAAGGCAAAGACCAAAACAGACATTCCTGCCTTGTTACACAAAGAAAAAGTCAAATCTTATCGAAAGGAACATCACACTCACTGTCAAATTCTAAAATCATTGACCTTATAATGAAAAACATCCAGAAATACACAAGTACTAACAAAAAGGTTTCAGGACAAAATACCTGTTGTTTCTCTCAAGTAGATGTTATTTATATACATAACATTCCATAAACATCTGATTTAATATAAACAAACATATGTTTCCTCCAAATTCTGATCCCTTCTTAACCGAATACCATTTTGCAATTTGCAGGTTGGGGCAACGGGACTAGGAAGGACTTTGCATTGTGCCTGGAATACTACCAAACTGCAAGTTCTCAAACTAATAGGAAAAAAAACCCAAAACCCAAAACAAAAAAACAACAAAACCAAATGGAGATGTAAAGATGTAAATGACCCTCTTTTCTCAACCATCACTCACTGGAATGTACCTTACCTATAAAATATTGTCACTTTAAAAGTGTCATTTCAATGTTACTTGGAAACAGTAATTAATACATTACTGAAGGATTTATGGGATGGATGGGTTTCTTTCCGCCTTCACACGCTTCAACTGTAACGTTCAGTCAGCTGTCAGTTATTGTTAAAAATATAAGCTAGATTGGTTACAGAAGGAGTTTAGGTATTTTTTAACAGGAAAGTCACATGCATATAAGGCCTTGAGTGGGTGCTTGTCTGAAAATGTTTACATTATATCCTCATCTGCAGCAATGACTTTTTTTTCTCAGTTCAATCCTCTATGTCTATGCTTAAAACCTCTAGTAATGCGTTGTTATTTTACATGCTTTATGGTTTATAAACTCACTCTAGTACCTTTGAAAATTAAGACTACTCAGACTCCCCAAAAACAGTCATTCAACCTTTCTTGCAAAAGTCACAATTGCAAGATGATGTATAATTCATCCTGCACAATAAATAAAATGCATGTGCTTTGCCCATTGATAAGTTTCATTAATTTTATTTTTTTAATTTACTGTAAACATTCTGAGTAAAAAAACCAATTTCGTGTCACATCAGGAAAGTTCCCAAGAATAGTTTTTTATTGTGAAATTTAGCAATTCAGATTTACACTACAGGATCATATCAGCTGCCAATGCTCAGCATAAATCTTTTTAACAGGGATTATACATGTCTATCAATGGCAGAACAGGATATTAAATCCTTTATGCATAATATGTCTCTTTTTCAAATCTGGATGATGCACAAGCCTTGCTTCTGAAAACAATTACTTTTGTGTATCTACTTGCTTATATTGAAACATGAGGTCCAGTTGAATCCAGTGGAACTAAAAAGAGGGGCAAAAATTTATGCAGTTGTCTTCTACCTTCCAAATATCAATAATTATTTCACTGGTGCAATAGAATATATTGCAGGGACACAGTCTCCTAATTCAGACTCCTCGAGGAATTTTAGGAACTAAATCAAGAAGCAGTAAAATCCTCCACATACTCTGAAAAAATTTGACATGAATGAAAATAAAAAGGTCCTCACCGCAATTATCTACACAAAATATAAAGCAAACTGTTCATGAATAGATCACTGATTTAATTCAATTTTAAAAAGTTATTAAAAAGTTTAGTGATCATTTTGGCATGTAATTTTTTTTTCAACTTAAAATTATTCATTGCAACAAGGAGAGAAGAATCAACCTATAGGTAATATAGGACCTTGATAGCAGCAAAGCCTGACGGGTCACATGATTATCTCAAAATATAGCCTTATATGAAAAAAAAAAGAAAAACCAATATGAAGAAATAATCCCAACCATTGCAAAGTGGGCTGTCAGTCAAGGAGAGTCTATAAAAACTAAGAACTTCTAAGAAGCTAAAACTCTGTGCAGGGATTTGCCCTTTGGAGAGCTGTACTGATATCGACCAAAGACAGCAACAAAGAAAAAACACGGGGATCCCTTTAAAAAAACTATTGTGATCTACTGCTGTAGAAAGTGGTTTTAAAAGTGACAAGCATGTACAGACAACGATACACATATATGAGACTGCAGCAAACCTAAAGCAACCCACTGCCTCATTTTTTTCTGAAATGCTGCTACAAGGTGTCCTGAATAAAATGTCTGAAATAGAAGAGCAAAGGTTTGTGTGAACAGACCAGCAGATATTTACCAGTAGTTGCCAAAGATCAGTGATTTTTCTCTTAGCTGACATGTGCTTCAAGAGTAGAGGAAGATGAGATAGGAGAGTGAAAAATCTCCCGTCCACAAGTTTTAAACATTTGAGAAAACCATGAAAGTTTATTTTTTTCATTTGTTTTGTTTCGTTGTGGAAGGTGGTGATGTGTTTCTTGGTTTTGTTCTTGCTTTTTTGTTTGATTAATTTTAAAAATTTTGTTGTTCTTGGTTTTCTTCTTTTTGTTGTTGCTGTAAAATCATCCTGTATACTGCTGAAAGCCACAGGAATGGAACTAATGATGACACCTATGTAGCTCTTCAGTGAATATGGCTTCACAGACAGCATAAAATAGAAACGCCCAAATATTTATATTCATCTCATTAGACTGTATGGAGTTTCACATTTATCTTTTTTATCCACTGAAACTACTGTATGGCTGGAAATTCTGGGCAGCAGCTGTGTTCTCACTCACAACTCAATTTCTGCTCACAATTTTAACTCTGGAAATAAATGAGATAAACCCCCTGGCTAATGACTAGTAAAATGGCCTGTCAAGGGTTGTTAGTATCCACTATTTTTTTTTTTAATAATACCAGTGATTTCTAGACACACATATTTCACAGAAACACAAGCAATTTTATAAGAGACTATTTTTGAAGGGTAGGTGTTATACTTAGATTAATTTCTGCTTTCTCTCCCTCTACTTGATGGAAACTGCAGATCATGAGGTTTGATGCATTCAGATGTGTCGCTGAGCCACGGACTAACAAAGAATTCAGTCTTATTGTAGAGCTGAGCACAAAGCAAAATACTTTGGAAAAAAATTATTCTGATGACTCTAGCCTTTGCAATCAAATGGATGAAGCTACTTGTTTTAAATATTTGAGATATATATTGTATCTAATTTTTGCTCCTTCCCCTGTCAGATCAGGTGCCAGTAAGCCATTCATCTTGTTCATTACAGCTTCTGCAGAACTTTGGATTAGAGCTTTCAGACTCGGATTAAGCCTATTCTTAGTGCTTCTAAATCAGTGTATTTGATTTTCTTTTTGTCAGGAGCAATACTCTAGCAGAATTTCATAGGAAATCCCTACTACTTGCTACATCAAACATGACACTAAGACCTGTCAACAGAAACAACTTCAAAACCAATACAGGTATTAAAACAAATTGTCAGTGCATTTCACGACACTCAGAAATTACAAACGGCAAATAGATAGGAGATGAAAGTCTGTATGTATGAAACAGCATCAAAATGTTATTTACACAACCTTTCCTAATTTATTTGAAAGCATACATTTAACAGTCAACTGTTACTTCCTGCAGATGTATGTATGAGGATTCCTGCAGAACATCAATAAGATAAGCCAACTTTTTACATGTGGCACACATGAACTAAGTTCCAACCCACAACTGTAATAGAAATCTTTGAGACAAAAGTTATGCACAAGCATCATCTACCACAAAATTTTACAAATTTATTTTCTTCTATTCTCACAGAACAGGCGTTTATTTTCATGCTGCAGCCTGCTGGTACAATCAGGTGTGAGTTCTTACAGCCTTGTCTAACCTTATTCCTTGTAGTCCTCTCAAGAGTAAAGGTCGTCTGATATCAGCCAGCAGTCTCTCTTGAGCACAAATACACCTTAAGACACAATGTTAAGAAAAATACACTTCCTCACTTTTCATTCTTAACAACTAAAGTCCTAGAATCTCAAAAGTCGTGTTTTAAATATTTCATCTTATAAATTAAAATCAGTTGGGCAAATACTATCTCCACAAAGTAAAAGAAAATCTGAAAAAGGGGAGAGTCTTCCTAACAATAAAATAATAAAAAGTACCAATGATGGCATCAAGCTCTTTCTGCTGCAATATAACAGCACCTTAATAATAATACATTTTATTAAGATCGAGTGAAAGGTTCTTGCTGTGTTGTACAGTTTTATACAGAGACATCCTTGTATGGTCAGTTTGAAACATGGCAAATATTTTAAAATTAAGCACAATTCTAAGCTGTGCCCTTTACTGCATTTATGAGGTTCCTATGTACAGACATATAAGGCACCCATCTCATTTTTACTTTCTGATAATCTCTCTTTGAATCACATGCTCTTTGGACACTCACTGCTCTCCTCTCACACCAAAATCTCTGCAGATTTGACCAGGAGTTATAAAAGATGTCTTTCTGCTTAATCTCAAAGCATTTTGCCAGTATTTTGACTTGCTCTTTTAAATGCACCACCCTTTTACTCACAATGGGGTCCTGTCAGACTATTTCTGAAATTGTTTCTTTAAATCAAACTCCCTCACACATGTGGACTGCAAGCATGTCTGCGCGCTTTCCTCATGCTCTCTGTGTTCCTCCTTCCTGTTAGTCTCCACTTGGAGATATATATGTGGGTGTATTAGTAAATAGTTCAGACAGTGTCAAGTCTAAAACAGGTTTAATTAGTTACTTTTCCCACTCCAGGAAGCATAATTTTCTATGTGTCAACATCTTAAACTCAATTAGGTAATGCAGGAGAAGATGATGTCACCTAGGAAGCTAAGTGCTGTTATCAATCAGTCCTGTGACCTAATTACAGACCCATTAAAATTGACACAGAATACAGAACACAAGGATATGCTCCGTGTATTGTATATGTTTCCTTTCTCTTTTGCCTCTAGTTAATTGTGTGCTATCTATAGATAGCTGGTACATTATCTCAAGAGCAGGGACTGATAAGCTTCAGTGTTCTGAAACTGATCCATTAAAAATACTTAGAAAAAATACCCTGGAGTGTGGGACAAATCTGGACACTGTGATTTTAGAGTATTAGGAAAAAATAAAGCTAATTCATATTCCTGTTCAGGCAACCTTACAGGTTAATTTCAACTCTTTGTTTTGTTTGAACTTGAATGTCTTTTAGAATTAAACTCATTTCACTGCAAGAAACAGAAGGACCAACTACTCTTTTGTGTGGAAGAGATATTCTTTCTTAATCCATATTTTGAAAGAGTTACACTACACTATTTAGCTGTTTCATAACAAAACAACATAAAAAAACCCAGCCATAACTGTAAGAAGCAAGAATCAGAAACCACTAGGATAAGTGAAAATTTTGTTTGGGAAAAAAATAATTCATAATACTAGCAAATCCATAAAACTTAAAACACAGAAATTGTAACGTTTTGGGTAAAAACTGACATACGTGCATTTCTATGTCCTAGATTTTGAGTCCTGTTAGTGACATGTGCTAAGAAGTTCTCATGTGTTCTGAAAGAAAAAAAATGCATATATATATAGTTTTTTTCATTTTCTGCAATTTCACTGAAGCAGCTAAATAACAATAATCACTTTCAGTTATACAGATCAAGGAGAAATTGATAATATAAGTCTGAGTTTTAGTGTCTTTTTGGATCTGCTGGATTTTAAACACATTCTTATAAACAAACCAAACACTGTGAAAACACGGAGAGCAGATTAGCGAGTGGCAGCCAATTAGAATCAAACCACTGTACACAGACGGGCTGACCCCTGCTGACCCGATCATACCCGATGTGTGCTTTGCAGGTGAGAAGCAAACCTGCCTTTCACTCTCAAGCTCCTTCCAAGGGTACAGCTTCTGCAGCAGAGCCCAGCCCAGGCGGTGCCCCACTGCTGAGTGTCAGAACCCTGGGTCACCACCTGCTCCTTGGGAGACACTTCAGCCCCAGTGTGGTGAGGCTGTGCCCCACTGCTTCTGCATGGAGATACGTCTCCCCTGCACAGGCAGGTTGGCAGCCTGGCAATTTCAGCCTGGAATCTTATGCTACTTCCCTCAACTGAAGTGATAAATGCCATAAATTCTTCTTCTTCCTGACTCCTCATACTGTTACATTTTCCATGCAATCCTCACCTGTACTTCCACTGCTTTAGTCCCAAAGTTGGAAGTACCTGCCACTGAATTTACATTGGAAAGGAATCTGATGAGTTTCCAATTATCTTCTTTATGACTCCAAAAGGGAGCACACAAGCTTTTTGAAGCTGAGATTGATTTCACAAAACACCTGTTTTGTACATTTAAACAAGAATGGTTGCACAAAAGGTAACTGCAGACATGTTCCAACTAAATCAGTTTCTAGTTCAGACTGGTCATAGTAATGACTGAATTTTTACTAAGTTTACTTGTGTTTAGAAATTTGCCTTGAAATCCTTCTAACATATTTGGATGAGAAGGTTGAATATCTGCTGGTTTTATTATATCCAGGAACACTTGCGTATTGTGGTTGTTACACAATCAAATTAACAAAAATTTCTGACCCACATAATCAATTTGAAATGGTCTAAAAATATTTTTTCTTTCTTCAAGACATACAAGGTGATAAACTTCTGATCAATGCCTCTGCCTTTTACATCATTATCTCAAACAAAATCAAATCCTCTTAAGCCTGAGAATAATGTTGATCTGTTTGTACTGATTTTGAAGCTAGAAATGATTTTGCAGATTCAATTTTGCAATATAATTTCAGTTTTTAATATTACTTTCAGAGTAGAAAACCTTGAAAAGCTCATCTATTCAAAATTCAAGTTGGGATTTTTTTGTAAGTTTCAGTCAACTTCCTGCTTTCAAATGTTTTTCAACTCCACTTGACAAAACACTCAAAACATTCTGCAATGTTTCAGAATTTTCAGGGAAGTAAAATGCCAATTAGTCTCACAGTAGGCTAAAATCCAGTGTTGACTAACAGTAAATTACTTTAGGCAATTAATTTCTTGGTTTATATCTTGAAAAGTAAGGCCAACATCTAGCAACCCTGAATCTCAGTTCTGCATTTCAATCTTGTGTGACAAGGTAGCTCTGAAACTTTCATTCGCATTTATCAAGTCAGGTTTTCACACAGACATGAAAATGTAGGGTTCTCCATGTTTCAACTGTTTTCACGTAGTAATTTAAAAAGGTAAATACAACTGAAGAATACAGTATGTATGTAAGTGTATAACCATATCTAAAGGCAAAATATGCATAGGAGGACTGGGAAGATCAGGTAATTTCATTCTAAATCACAGAAGCAAAATTAGATCACTGGCTTTGAAACAGACCGATCTAAGTTGGACTATTAGGCATGGAGCAACCTAATATAGATACATAAGCTATGTATAGAAGTTTCATTCGTCTGGTACAGAGCCTCTGTACAGAGAAAGAATATATATCTATATATATATGTATATATCAATTACTTGCTACAAAAACTGTCTCTCCCTTATTCTGATTATTATATAACATAGGCTCTCACATGGGAAAATCAAAGTCTTCTCTGCTATCAAGAACTATGTTTACCATGGAAACTACCATAATCAAGTAATCTGAAGTCACTTGAGTAACCTGACTATAACACCATTCTATAAACTGTCAGAAATGTTGAACTGCAGATTAAATAATCCGCTCAAAATCTATATGAAATAATATGGTAACCTGTCCATCACATAACTCTCTAAAATGGCCGAAATACTAAACTGAATAAAATTAAATAATCTGGCAGACTGAATGAGAGAGGGCAGACATGTTTTGCTTATTTTGCTTTTCCTCATAATATATTACTTTTTGCCTGCTGTTTAACAATTATTTCTCCATATCTGAGAGAAAATGAAGTATTTATAAAGGCTTAAAAATTATATAATAACAAATACTGCATAGGAATACTGAGGGATCAAGTTAGGCAAAAATATACCAATGTCACAAATACATCTGAAGCTAAAGCGTGCTGATTAAAAGTAATTAAATATTTTACTTGGTGTCTTGCTTCAGCAAGACCAAGGAAAGTGAGATCTATTTTTTTTTTTACACATTTTTTCTTATGGCTCAAGATAAAAATATTTCCTTCCTATGCTTTCAAAAGCTACATGTACTTAACACTGATACAATGAGCTTCTAGCCTTAGACTACAAATCAAATGCAATCTGCAAGACAAATTGTGCCCTGAGGAACAAGCACGTATCTCAATGAGAGTCAGGAAAAGGCAATGAAGATTTTTCGTTTATCAAAAAACATTCTTCCCGGATGTCACTGGCACAGGTGTAAAGTCTCAGCAAGAGTTCAATAACAGTTTCAAATTCCTTCCTCCAATACAAAATTTAAGTATGCTGACAGGTAAAAGAATAATAGGGTAAACATGTGAAAATATATTTGCTGATTTCTCTCTTGTCATATATTACAGTATTTCAAATATTGTTTATCCAGGGAAAAAAAGACTGACAATAAAAGAGAGGTATCTCTGTTTACAAATGCTAGGAGACAAAAAGGTATTCTGAATCTATTCGTGGTGAATGATATAATACAAAGATCGTTTACAGAACTCAATTTCTCGATCCCAAAGGCGGCAAACCTGTTACTGAACATCAAAACATCTAAAGCAAAGAGAAAGAAGAGAAAACTAGAGGTCAACAGTCTTGAACAGGTATGTAGTTTTTAAAGAAAGCAGAAATAAATATAGTCTTTGAGGGAGGAGGAAACCGACAGTTTGTGGTTTTCGGTTGTTTTTTTCTAAGTAGAAAATATATTTTTGGACAAAATCTGTGCATCACATTATAGGCTTGCGTTGCTTAACAAGCCACAAGATGTTTGTGTCACTAGCCAAAACTTCTACATGGTCTTTTCTATCAGGTCAAATGTGAACAAAAATACACAGATCTGATGGGAATGCAGAAGAGACAACAGTCTACGCTGCTGAGATATACCTCCTGCAAAAAGAAGGCAGCTTCAGGTGAGGATTGAAGTAATCAAAGACAGCAGAGTTTCAGTATTACTGTTATGAGAAAATACCTTCTCCATGAGAAAAAAGCCCTTATTCTTTGAAACTCAGTGTATTGAATGAAAGAGAAAACAAGGGTTGAAAGGTATTCCAGGAAAGTAAAACTACATCCAAATATTTCCCAAATGTAATAGAAATTATGCTTTCTGGGCCTCAGCACTTTTTGAAAGTATGAAGACTATGATTTGCTCTGCTTAAGCTCCTGAACATGCTAACTGGTAACTAGACCTAAAATGAAATTAGCATCAGCTCCATTTTGCTTAGTTCCCCAGAAGGTTTGCTGATTTACAAAAGTGGAATCCAATTTACTGAGTTCAAATATTTTGTAACTGAAAAACAGTGTTCAATAGGCTATTTTTAAACTTGTGGAAAGGCAGTGATGAATTTCCTTAGTTTATCTTCTATTAATCAGTCTACCTACTGATGACTTTCTATTGTCTCCACTATGGAGTTATTCTTAATTTATTTCTGTATCATGTTTTTTAACATCTAGCTGATAGAAATGTTGGTTGTACCTATTTAAAACATAGCAATCTGTATTGCATACAAAATGAAAAGTTTTTACACCTTTTCCCTAAACATTCTTATTTGGAAATTTTTCTCAGTAACTGTAACACATAAAGAAAGCGCAAACTGTTAAGTGAGAAAGAACGTAGAACCCCGATATTTTTTTTTTTTTTTTACTTTGCATGTGGCTATATCTAATCTTCCAGAGAGAAAGATAGTGTTAGATAAAAGAGAAGGACATTTACAACTAATTCCCCATGCTTATCAAACAAAAATAAAAATAAAAGAGCAAAAAAATATATTTTGGACTTTCTTTCAAACAAACTACATGTAAAGATGTGAAATAGTCACTAAGGTTTAAAAGTACTCACCATTACTCTCGTACACAGTAGCAAGATTAATAAATAATTAACAGCATTTCCAAAACAAACATACCTCAAAGACACTGGTGTCTTAATTCTCCTGAAGAATGACTGCCTCAGCTGCCTTTTTGTCTTCTGGTCTTGAATTTGTTTTGTAGCCTAGGAAAAATAAATCTCAGCTTATTTTCAAACTGAAAGCATAAGGCTAGACCCAAGAAAAAAACCCCAACACTTAATAGCATTGCAGTTAATTCCTCTGTAATCCTACCTCATTATCTTAAGCAAATAAATCTCTAAAAAGGATTACCTTTTAAAAAGCAAATTAGAAAACTGAATGTCATCTGTGCAGGGAGACATTCTTTTAAAATGCAATCAGCAAGAAAGCTCATAAATAGGGCACTACATAAAAATATTCTTATCAGGCAATCCTTAGCAGATTTTCAACAGATGTGTATGTAACTATGATTTCACAAAGTCCTAAAATAAAATGTGTCAACATCGTTTACCACAAACTTTCAAGAGTCTATAAAAATGTACTCATTTAGATTCTAGAGAAAGAACAATATGATAAAGATACATTCTTTATTTATCTTCAACTGCAAGTGCTCTTGCTGCACCACCGAAGTCAAGAAAGGCAAATGCAGGGACTGGAAGAATGAAAACCCCATAGGAGAGGGTCAGGTTCAAGACCAAGGAACTTGAATGTGCACGAGTCCATGGGACTCGAGGAGATTCATTGCGAGTTCTGAGGGGGCTGGCAGATGAAGTTCCTAAGCCATTATCCACCATTTTTGAAAAATCACGGCAGTCAGATGTGTGCTTACAGCCCAGAGAGCCAGTGGAATCCCCAGTTGCATCAAAAGCAGTGCGGTCAGCAGGTGGAAGGAGGTGACTCTTCCCCTCTACTCTGCACCCATGAGAACCCACCAGGAGAACTATGCACAGTTCTGGCGCCCTCAATATATGAAGGATGTGAAACAGTTGGAACATGTCCAGAGGAGAGCCACCAAGATGATAAGAGGACTGAAGCACCTCTCCAATGAAGACAGTGTGAGAAAGTTGGGGTTGTTCACCCTGGAGAAGAGAAGGTTATGTGGAAACCTTATAGCAACCTTCCAGTATCTGAAGGGAGCCTACAGGGAAGCTGGAGAGGGACTCTTTGTCAGGAACTGTAGTGGCAGGACAAGGGGTAATGGGTGCCAACTGAACGAGGGGAAATTCAGGTTAGATATTGAGAAGAAATTCTTTACTCTGAGAGTGGTGAGACACTGAAACAGGTTGCCCAGGGAGGCTGCGGATGCCCCAATCCTCGCAGTGTTCAAAGCCAGGCTGGATAAGGCCTTGAGCAATCTGGTCTAGTGGATGGTGTTCGGACTAAATGAACTCTAAGGTCCATCCAAACTCTAAATATTCTATGATTCTGTGTGAAACGTAGCAAGAACAGCAATCAAATTGTCATACCTCCCACTCTTGCACATCATTATAATTTTTTATTTACTGAGAATTAAAAAAACCCCAAAACAAACAAAAGTCAAAACAAGTAAGGTTATTATGTTTTTACTTTATTTTAATAACCACGCAAGATTCAGGAGGAATAGTCCCTAGGTGCACCTTAACACTTATTACATACTTTTAGAAGTGCACATGGAGTGTATAAACACTGAAGAAGGAGCACATGCTATAAAGAGAAATCAGAGACAAACTACTGAAGTCACTATAATTGTTAGAATGTTTAAATTTTCTCATAAATTTTTTACCAATTTTAAACATTTTTTTATATACTGGTTAGAAATAGAAACCACGTGTTATCACACCCTTGGGAAAAAATCAATACTATTACACAAATATTTTTTTAAGAAAAGACCATTCTGTGATTGTGTGACAACTTATTAACTTAAAACAACAGACATTAACAGAAACAAATTGCCATTTGCATTTTTAGCTTCATTTGTATTGAACTTCTCAGTTTCACTTTAAAATACTCATCTTAATCATCCTGCAAGTTTTTCCTTCCTTCAAATTACTTCATTTATCTGTACCAACACAAACAAGTAATTTTAAATAAAAACAACACAGAACACAGCTTGCTTGAAGGGTATGCGTATATAACAAATCTAAATGAACTCAGCTTTGGAAGATGATTGTGGTATGTGCGGAAGAAACTAATGAAGAGAGTATTTAAATGAAAGTAATAAAAGCTACACAAAGTCAAGACAGAAATGAATGACAACTAAAAAGGGTTCATCAGAGCTTCATTAGTACCCACAAGTAATGTAGTCAGTCAGAAGGAAGTCAGGAAACTAATTTCTGACAGCAGCTGATTCTAACACTTCTACTTCAGTATTTATCAAAAACAAAAGTATATAATCACACACACATGCATTTGAATACATGAAAGCCAATGCATGCTACAGAAACTAAAACAAGGCCTTCCATATCCAGCATTCACAACAGTATGCAAGAAATGGCATACATTATGCTATCATTTAAGATTCTTTAAGAGCTACGGCACTGTCTATTCTGATGCACAAAATTAAAGTAATTGCACTGATACATTAGAGCAAATCTTGATTTATAACTATTTGTAAGTCAGAGTGGCCATGACTTGAGGGTTTGGTATTACTTTTTCAAATATAATGGAGTCTCATGCAATTTTTCTTATTTCTTCTTTTGATAAAAATTTTCGAGACTTGCAAGTTTCAAGATTAACTGATGTCTCTTCATCCAAAGTCTATTTTCATCTGAGTGCTAGAACAGTTTCATGGCACACTGAAAACAAGATAATGGAGAGACAGTGGTAAAAATAACTCTTGCTTGAATTAAGTATGTTTTAATCAATATTTAGGAGAAAAGTGGCAACAAAGCAGATTCCTTCCTTCATACTTAATTCTTTCATTTTCTTATTTAGATACATTAAGTAAAAGGCCTCAAAAGCATTGTTTCATGGAACTAGAACATACATTTAAAAGTAATTTCTACTCTCACAGAAATCCTTACACCTTTGTATAGTTACATTAGTTGGAGTATTTTCATCAGATTTATTGGTTAATGGTGTTTGCTGACACTTGAGAAAATGCCCAGTTCTTTTGGTCTGCCAATTTTTTCCCCATTTTATTTTCTCCTGACTTTGATTGTTTGTTGGTTGTCTGTTTTGGCATTTTAAAGGCTCCCACTAAATCAACATCTTTGTGTTCGTGTATTTGTTCAAAACTTTGAAAGCTAATGTTTTCTACTAAACTGTGCTTTAAGAGACACAATTTCAGTACCGTGTGCATCTGTATTAGACAAACATTTAAAGAAAAATATCAAGTAATTATTCTTAATTATATCAGATTGAAAGAAACCCTTGGATTTAATCTAGTCCCTCTAGACATTTCAAGGTCAATATTTACTATCAGAAAGATTTTGCCCTTGCAAACTGACAGCTTTCCCTTTCCTTTCTCTAATCTTTTCATTGCTGTAGTGCACAATTGTGTGCAAGGTTAAAATAAAGAATCAGTGATCAATTTGTACCCTAACATTCAGAGAACTTGAATTTCAGTGGCATCTAGAGCCCTAGCTCCCTTAGGGGAAATTTCTGCCACAAAACACGTACTAAGTAAAATGATTTGAAACCAACCAACCAACCAAAAAGAAAACCCACGAAACTTGGTCAGTTATATTGTGTCATGAAGTACAGACAGAAAAGTTCAACCATCATTGTGCTACTGACTATATTCTCAGAAATCATCATTTACAGGTTTCAGTAAAAAAAAAAAGGAAGATACTTTCTTTTAGAGGTTTTCCCACTGTCTTTTATCATGTGAAATCAAGTTATGGCTTTTAAGTTACAAACAATACTATGAGTAAAAACAGACTGATTAAATTCGTAATAAGTATATTTATGCCTGCAAAATGAAGAAAAACTCAAAACAACAAAACATCCAGAAGATGACAAAATTAATCAGACTATGGGAGTACAATTAACTAATTTTTTACTATTTTGATATTATGAGGTCTTGTAAGCCTCACTAGCTACTAGCGTCATCTACTATTCAATAAAGCTCTGTTTAAACATTGTCAATGTGGACTATTAACTACCTTTTTTTTTTTGTTGCAGTACATGGATGAAAATGATTTCCCCAAGAAAACAACAGCTAGAAAATAGAAAATAGCTTTAAAAGCTCAATTTTCTCTTGGTACTCCTAAAGAGATCAAAACACATTAACATCTTGGCATATCTTTACCAACAGAAAAAAGCAAACTTGCAGACAACAAAGACAATGACTGAAGTCCTCAGCTTACACCTCAAGTCTTCAGCTATTGCTTCCCTATAATATAAAATCGATGATCAATTACTTGGTCTCAAACAATTCAAGGTACAACTGAAAACAGTTCACTTTCTGGAGGCAAGAAGCTAAATAATTTTGCTCCCAAATACTTGGTTCATAACCACCTGACAAAGGAAAGAGAAGAAGAGCTTAAGCACCAACACAGAAGAACTGTTCATAAGGTGACACTGGCATCACTTAGGTGACTATGTAACAAAAGAGAACAGAACCAACCAAACAAAAAGCAAGCATCTTTAAACCAAAACAGTCGGTTGTCATTAAAGAGAAGACAAAATAACGGAGGGAATCAAAATCCCTTCAAACACTTGTTGATAAATGACATATGCTAACCAAGGCAATGACAGGTACAGATATTTGGCACACTTAATCACAGGATAATCTCCTGAACTATACCCTACATTCAAATCACTATCCTCATAGGTCTAAGAGGATTTTATGCTGAAGTGATGTGACATACACACTGGTTGACTACAAATACACCTTTTCTTAGTTTCCCCCATCATTTTTCCTTTACATCTTTTAAATAGATTTCTAGTTGAACTGTTTATTAATTATTTTACTAATGCCAGAGAGAGCAAAGTTCATATTAAAATATTCCATATGAAAACAAGGATCAAGGTGCTTCATATCTATACTTTTACTATCAGTGTTGTTTTTCTCTTATTTTCCTTTATAAGTCCTTTTCATTAAACACAGAGCTGAAATAGACACAAGGGAATGTGATGACACTTAAAATCCTTAAATTTCCGAAGTTCAGAGAGGCTACAATTGATTCTTTCCATTTATTGCCACTTAAAGAGCATCTTGATGTTGTTGGAAGAACTTAAAGAATATTTCACTTTGCACCCTAGAAATATCTTTTCAGACAACTTAATAAACACTTTTTTACACTCAAATGCACAGTGAGGCACTGGCTACCCGAGACCCCAAACAGCAGTGCTTTTAGAACTCAACTTTGTTTGTCTCTTTTCAGCTGATATATTCAATTAAATTCCCACTGTAATTAGACTGTGATATTACAAGAAACATCTAAACATATTTAGGGTAAAACCTGCCAGATTTTAAACTTGACTTTATTTCACTAATTTACTTCACAATAAAAGGACTAATGAAGATAGGTTTAGAATAAAACAGAAGTGAGTATTCAGTTGTAAGGGATCTACAGTGCTCATCCAGTCCAACTGCCCAACCAATTCAGGACAGAACAAAAGCTAAAGCATGTTATGAAGGAGGTTGTCCACATGCCTCTTCAACACTGACAGCCTCGGGGCGTCAATCACCTCTCCAGGAAGCCTGTGCAAATGGTTGACCACCCTTTAGGTAAAGAAACATTTCCCCATGTACATTGTAAACCTCCTCAGGCAACCATTCCCACGGGTCCCAGGGAGAAAAGATCAACACCTCCCGCTTCTATTTCCCACCTCAGGAAGCTGGAGAGAGTCGCTCAGCCTTCTTTTCTCCTAATTGGACAAGCCCGAAGTCCTCAACAGCTCCTCTCTTGTAGGGCATTCCTTCCATCCCTTTCACCAGCTTTTTTGCACTCTTCTGAATGTATTCAATGCCCTTCAAAACTTTCCTAAATTGTGGGGCCCAGAACTGCACACATAACTCAAGGTGAGACTGCACCAATGCTGAATACAGCAAGATAATCACCTCTTTTGATCTAAGATCACATTTGCAATTATTTCTTACCATTCTAATTCCACAGAGCATATGTAACTATAAAACAGCCTTACTTGATACCTATCTTTCCTGAGGAAAATGCCTGCAAGTTAAATAACCCGCGATGCATTTTTTTTCTTTCCCTCTTATTTTAGATTGTATAATTAAGGACGTGCACCTAATAGGGAAAATCCTGTCTCTCATTTGGTATTTATAAGGCATTAAAACCTGTATGGGCATGGATGCCTTTGAGATGGAGAACTGCCATTAATTCTATTTCTTGACTGAAAATGAATGCAGCATTCAGGATTTGTACTTGTAACTACTGATGAATCCTAAAACATCTAGCAGATTTCTCTTCACTAAGAAGAACAAATGAAGCAAAGAAGTACTCTTGTTTCACTGTATCTAGTGTTCGTACTCACTTCTGAAAAAGCACTTTTAAAGGTTTTTTCTTGTATGTCTGCTTCTGTAAAGATGCATAGAAATACTCACAAAATGTGAAAATTCACTATACCACTACACCAATTAAGTTTAAATATATGAGGCCAGTGCCAAAATATTGGTGACTATAAATGCAACTATATCACTGAAGTGGATACATGAGTATAAGAGGTTCTTGAAAACCATGTATAGAGCAGTTCAAGAGAAAGCACTCTGGAAATCAAGCAGACCAAAAAAATAGAAACATTTTGAGTAGAAATCAAACCCTGAAGGTATTAAAAATATTATTTTTAATGTATTTAAGGCTCTACAGCCTCACATACATATTGATTCACAAAAATTGCTTAGAAAAGTGCTACACTTTTTCTGGCATGTTCTTTTCACCTAAATTAGATCTGTTAGAACACAGTTCTTTTTTATTTTGGTACATAGCCTTGCTTTCTACCAATTTTTTTTATAATTCTCTTTCTTTATATTGGATTAATATATGATCTGAATTATTTGGAACTAGTGTACCATCAGACAATCTTCCCTGAGTAAAGGACAATGCAGTTATTCACTGAAAAGAGAATGAACTCCAGCAAGAATAGTGCCTCAAATTTTGGCCACAATTCTGTCTCTGCTATCACTCCTATTTGTGAAGAGGAAAGCAGTATTGACTTTTATGTTTTGTTCCCATACACAGACTCAAATTTATATTCAGAGGGGTGCACAAAGAAAGGAATTGAAGGGTGAAGGAAGAAAATGTAAATAAGTGGTTGAATCACTGTCCGTGGAGATATTTAGAAGATGTGTAGATGTGATACTTAAGGACATGGTTTAGTGGTGCATTTGACAGTGCTGGGTTAACGGTTGGACTTCACGACCTGAAAGGTCTTTTCCAACCTAAATGGTTCTATTATTCTGTGAAAATAGGAATCAAATAAGAATGTTACAGGAATGTTTTTCCTTCTCAACAAAAGACTTCTTTAATTTTTAGTGCTTAATATCATTTTACTGTTTATGCATGATTTCTAAACAGTGAACTAAAAATGTCATCTCAAGATTTAAATACATCTATATTTTGCTTTCTTTATCATTTAATACTTTTATGATTTCAAGACCTGAATGAAATATGATAAATCCCATTTTCACTTAAACACTTTGTTTAAAAGAAATTAACCACTGAAGTCCATACTATCAAAACATTTCCTCGTGGTCTATCTGAACATCCTCTGAAAGTGAAAAACTGGAAGCATAATGGGGGCACAGGCAACAGCACTCAGGTGTCTGTAATGATGACAAAATTTACTAGACGTATCTTAGTTCTTTCACTTGTAGCACTTGTACTTACTCATATGTATAAACTGGCAAACAACATTTTGAGATCACATTAGAATTCCACTGGAAAAAGTGACCCTTCACTTACTAAAGTATTACATCTAATTTACAAGGAAGTCATACTAAATTAGTTATCTAAATCTCTGGCTGAAAGAGATCATAGCTGTGTCTTACCAATTAACCTTTCAAGGCACAAAACCCCAAATGGTTTCTAGTGATTTTGTTTCCAACTCATTGTAAATGGAAAATGTTCTCATACATGCAGTACAACTCAACTATTGATCTCAATTCATTAAAAAAAAGTTCATTTAATAAGATGGAAAAGAGGAAAAAGAAAACATATTTTACCATTTTAAACAGAATTTAATTCACACATATGTAGATAACTGCGATCAAACAGTGTAAAAACATACTTTAAGTCCTTCGTAACAAAGTCAGATAAAAGTAAGAACATTCAATACTGCTATTATCAGAACATTGCACAGCTCCCCAAAACAAAATTTGATCAAATTCAGGGGAGCTTGCTTTAGCACAATTGCATTTTCTGACACAAATATACCCTGTTGTTAAAATTCAAGATTAGTCTAACCATTATTTACTCTCAATTCAGTCTGAGACTTCTGTCTGCAATGACATTTTAATTTACATTACCAAAAGGGCAAAACTAAATATCTAGCATGAAGAGAAAAACAGACTTACTAAAAGGCAAGAAGATGGAATACAATTGTATTAAGCAGAAACGTGACAAAATAGAATGCAGAGGAACAGCTTTAGATTCACCTTAGCAGTATCATAAATTTTCTTCAGAGAATGATAGTGAAAGCAAAAACTAGTATGAGCTTATTTTCCTGTCAAACGAGCAAGAGTGATAGCATATAGTTTCCCTTGGATATATAGAGGCAAAAGCTCTGCTTTCCTTCAGACTGCTTGAAGTCTGATGATGTTCTTTGCATAAGAAGAAACATCCCCAGATAAAGGAAGCAAACACCTTTTTTTAAGTCATGACTTAGAAAATAATTTCTGAGCTCACAGAAGGTCTCACAGCATATTTTAAATTACACACTGACATACATCTCATCTTCATAAAGTATAACCAAGTCTCAGTCTGTTCAGTGAGGTTACAAAACAATGTTTGATTTCCCACAAATTGACTCTATGTTGAAAACAATCTGTGACTTGAAGGAAAGGACTTGAAACAGCTGAAGGCTTTATTTAGTGTACAGTGCTGACTGCAGTTTTCTGTGTATCAGGAAAGCAGAGCAGCTTGTGCCTGTCTTAGGAGCAAAAGGAAGGAGATGGGAATACAACAGTTCTTGCACTAGGCGGACATCAGAAAAATGTTTTGTTTTCCTCAGGCAAGTACTTTAAATTTAAAAAGATACAGTAAGTAAAAATGTTAAAAAAAATTAAAAACTTCTCTGTAAACTGAAACACAATTTTGAGGTGAGAAACCTCAGTGATTAATAGCCTGCTAAAAAATAGCCTGCTAAAAAAGGTACTGCTGTATGATCATAAGCAGTTTGGGCAGATTTTACTTCAGTTTTCTAACCTACGAAATGTGAATAGCAACATTTTTTCCCCTCTTTATTCCCTTTCTTTGGTTGATGAGTGGGTCAGACTCTTGCTGGGGCTTCCACAGGGTAGTATGAAAGAACTATCCTTGGAACGTCAGCATACCACTATCAAAAACATATTACAAACAAAGGATGGCTGCCTATTGTGACAGATAAAAAGACTGCACTCAAGGCTTAAATGTTTATTAAGTCAATCTGAAAACTGATTCAAAATATTGTTCTCCTTCAATCTGGCATACTCAAAGAAGAAAAAAACCACAAGCCCGAGGCAATACATTGTTCCATTACAGACATCACATAATGTCTAAAAATGTGAGAAAGCAAATCAGAACAAGTGAGACTCTTGTATTATATAGTAAGCATGCCATCCTGCCTTTACTGGGGAGTGTTCTTGTCTTATTTGAAAGAAATGCAGGTGAAAGACAAACGTTCTTGTAAGAAAGTACAAATTCACTTAGCTTCACTTATTTTGCTTGGAATTTTCACTCTCTTCTTTACAGCAAAGGAGATGCACACTATTCAGAAGATCTGAATGGTGTTGGATGGCTTCAGATTTCTGAAGTTTACAAATGCCTCCAATAAACCTGGAACACAGCACTCATTGAAGAAAATGGACATATAGGAAGAAATATTTCTCCACTTTCTGCTTATATTATTGGGCAAATGTACACTGTTATTTCTCCAACTGACTAAGGAAAAGGAAAAGAAATGGAGACTCTACCTCTTCTAGGCTACTTTTTTCAGTTTGGGACAGCATACATCAGCACTTGCACACCCAAAATCAGACTTTGTTCTGACTTCAAGAAAATTAGATTGATTGTCAAAGGAAGCATTCTCAATACCACTATGGACATTTTAGAACAGAGTCAGAAAGATAAGATGCAACATTTAAATTTTTGGAGGCTACTAGTTTTACACCAAGATGAAAAGGTAAGTTATTTAAATCACTGCAAACTTAACAAAAAAAGAAAAAAACCCACACTACATTAAATATTTTTAAGAGAAAAAAAAAATCTTATTCTTCTTTAAGATAGTTTTGTATTTACTCCTAAAGAAGCATTTCATTGTTCCATGCTTCTGTGACCCATAGAATCTTCTGTGTGTTCCCTTCTACTAGATAGGCTTTATCTATTAGCTCTGCATCCTTTCATCTGCTGTCTTTGTATTGCTTTGTATCCATCTGTGCACACTTCTTTATATTGGCCTGTTGATTTGGGTTGTCCAAATCTGTCATGCAGGTTACACAATTTATCTGTAACCACACTCCGAAGGCAGCCCAGGGCACCGTCAGCCTTCTCCGTGTTTCTCACACAGACGGTAAGAACGACCGGACACACTGCTGACTTCTAGGGTACACTGCCAGCTACTGACCTCCAACTAGCCTTAATACCACTGACCACCACAGTTTGTAAACCATAGCCAGTTTACAGTCCACCTCAATGTCTGTTCATCCAATCCATACTTTATCAACTTCTCTACGAAGATATCACAGGAAAGAGTATCAAAAGCCCTACTGAAACCTAGGTAACCCTGCTGACTGCCCACTGCTCTACACTCATTGACAAAGACAATCATTTTCTCATGTAAGGTTATCAGTTTGGTCAAACATGACCTTCCACCACAGCCGATGGACTTAGGTGTGTCCAGTTGCTTAAATATTCCCTGACGTGATCCTCTTCCACCATGAGTACATCTTCCTTGTTTCCTTTTCCCCGTCTTCAGTACTTGAGATTTCTCAATAATGGTTTTGCCAGTTAAAACTAACAGGAATTCAGAACCTCAGCCTTTTCCATGTCCTATGCCACCAGGTTCCCTGCATCATTCAGCAGTGGGGACATATTTTCCCTATTCTTCCTTTTATCACCTCTGTACATATAGAAATCCTTCTTATTTTATTTTTATATCCCTGGCCAGATTCTGTTCCATTTGGGCTTTGCCCCTCCTAACAGCATCCTTGCAGGCTCAAACACTTCCTCTATAATCCTCCCACATCACCTGTCCCTGCTTCCACCTGCTGTATACTTCCTTTTCATGTATGAGTCTGCTCATCCATGCAGTGCTCCTGATATTTTTGGCTGATCTTCTGCTTGTAGATTTGGACTGAGAACAACAAAATCGGAAAGAGATAAAATATCAAATGGTCTTCTCAGCAGTGTAACCCATGGGAGACAAATTCACAAAATTATGCATACAAAGAGGATTTTAATAATATTTACATAAAACTTGTAGGAAATCAACATAGACAGAAGACAGACCCTACAGTGCCAGCACCGTTCTCATTTTATTCTGAAGTCACTGTCAGAGAAAAAAAGAGTGCAGCTGCTGAACAGATTCAGGGAATTTAATGTATCTGTGAAACACTGTTGAACACTGTTACCTCTTCTGTCTTCCAAAAGCTTTTATCATGGTATTTCTGTGAGTCACTTTTTTTCTGAGAATTGTTAAGAAAATCTCTCCAAGGACTGGCAGGGTCCACCAAGTGAAGCTTCAACAGCTGCTGTACCACCCTTCTACCCAAACAGCTGAGAGCTTTCAAAAAGCACACACAGGAGAAAACTTTCTCTTTATTAGTAATTCACCTTTGCTTAAGTGCACAACTTATTGCTTTTCAGACTGCAGGTAGTTAGTTCAATTCCCAATAAAGTGAGACTTTATGTACATTCAAGAAGTACTTAAACTACAGCAACTGATTTAATGCTGCTGTCTGAATCATTAGTGTGCTAGCAGGGGACTCCCAAATCACTAGTTTAAGAACTGTTACTCATACATTAAGGAATTTTTCAAAGTGCTACACCAGCACTCAGGGAACTTCAAAGCATAAAGAACTTTTTCTGCACCCAGCAAGCCACCAACACTTCTCAATTACTGTGACGTTTTGCACACATTTTGCTAAAGTGCGAGAACTGGACAGTGTAAGGAAGAAATAAATTGCCAAGCCTTTGGTACTGATTAAGTATTTTTAATTATATACTAAGTTTTGCAACAGCTGCAGTTACCCAGATTATTCTGTTGTGAGCCGATCACGCGACCCCCTCCTCAGGGATATGCAATACTGCATTAAAGTAAGGAATTATCACCCGAGACAGATTACTAAGTCTGGTTTGTGAAAGATATGTGTACAAGAGGGGCACAGAATACAGCCACTGACTGTCTTCTAGCAGAGAGCACTTTTTTCATTTTACTATTTCACGTCTTGAAATCACATGACAAACATAAATAAGCCAAACAAATTGTTTTCTGTTTACTGTTCACATCCACACACATTTTATAACATCTACTCCCACACTTACACAGACAGCATGCTGATAATTTTTAGTGAAACTGTTGTGCTCTTAGCATTCTTTCATTTCTCTAGGTTGCATAGGTTTAACAGCCAACTTTACTAAAAATCTTAAGTAAAATAAAAATTATAAAGACTTGGGAAAAGCACAGCAAAAAAATTACCACCACCACCACCACCTGCTGCATTGGACTCCCTCGCATTTAAAAAAGTGATGTCTTCAAAAAGATATTTAAATTAATATTTAGGTTAGCTACTTACACATTGTCTTTCTAGTTCTAAATTTATTTGCCACTGTTGACATCCAAAACACCATTTTTGCATAGTATCCCTAAAATCTTTATGCACTCTGGAAGCTGGACTTACCTCCTCTGAAATAAGAGCACACAACTTCCAATCACAATAATTCCAAATAATTCTGCAGGTATGATGAATGCAGAGAAATAACATACTTGGTTACCTCTTCCAATTACCAGTCTTAGCTGCTGTAAGAATTGCTGTCTAGGATATCTCCTGTCTTTCCACTCTCTTGCTCCTGGAATACTACTAACAGGTAGTGACAAAAATTAGGTTAGTTATTAAGCACAATGTTCTTGCTTAAGTACTTCTTCATTTTCTATGGAAGAATACAAAAATTATAGGCTGAGAATTTGCTACTGTTTGCTGTTTTATTTTTTTATAATGGAGTAAGAACTTATTGGGAAAGAACAGAGCAATATGGGGTAACTTTCACCTGCATGGTGGAGGGGATGCTTTTCATCCTAAGGATTGCAAAGACAGTGAACAACTATGAAAATCAGTAACATTTTAAGTCCTCCCTTTACCCCAAGACCCTAAAAACTATCAACAAATAAAATTTCAATTAGAAAATGTAAGTAAAAAATACATGAATTCTCCAAAAATATTGTGCATCTGTTTAAAAGAGTAAGATCAAAGTCTAGATTCATGCTGGTTTTACTAAGGATGTAGAATTCCCAGGCTACATTACAGCACCCCATGTTTGTGTGTTAGCTCTGCCCTTCACATACTCAGCACCATAAAAGCTTGTTAGAGTCAATGTTGTCTCAGAGTTCTCATTAGTCCTGAAACAATGGAAAATATCTGTACAAATCTTATCCAAAATAAATTTGAGTGAATTTATCAGATTCCTCTAATATATTTTCTTGCCATTATAGCTCCTATATTTTGTACCATGTTCATCTTAGTAAGGCACTTTTAAAATATAGTCTTATTAAGTATTTAAATTTACTCATAACATTGTTATAATTATTTGCACATTGAAAGGGTTTGGAAAATAGAATCTGATAAGGACTAGGTTTACACACACACTTTCAGTCTCCACGAAGTAACTTAACAGATTGAAGATGAATTTATCTGACAAAATTCAGACCTTTAAAATGTCTTCAGCAGCAAGTCATTTCAACCCTCTCTAGGGTCAGTAGAGGGAAACAGACATCTGTAACAGGTCAGACAACCTGCTTACTCTCCTTCAATTACGAAATCTATGGCCAGCCTCTCCAGCAAAAATGATTTTTAGATAAATATTTTGTTCCTCATGTTGGACCCTGGAGACTTTTTTTAACTTGTGAAGCTTCAAGTTCTAGCTCTGCCTCCCAGAAACTTCAGAACAATGTTACACCTGTAGTTCTGGTATTCTGTATTGCCTCACAACAGATGAAAAGGTTCCAAACTGGATCGACGAGACATTCTCTTGGATGTGTTTTACTGCAGCTGAAGTCACTCTTGGAAGGCAAACCATACACAGACAAATTACTCCCCCAGTATCACGTACCTTTCCCTGCCTCTGAATGACATGTGTTCCTAGAGGTTTTCATTAGGTGCTGGTCCCCCCACTTCTCCAATCTTCCTCTCTCTAGCATTATGTTCTGTTATGTACTTTTTTTTTTTTCTACAAAACACATCTCATTCTAAAAATCTTGCATGCACACGTAGAAGGTCTTTCAGAAGAAAAAGTAGGTCACCAGCCCATTATTTAAGATGGAAATACAAATTTGCTATAGCATGCCAATTCTGTAGGCCTGTTTTCTTTAAAAATTACATGGTGTATCCAGGGAAAGCACAGGAGGCTTTTTGATACCTGTACATTAGCAATCATCACTAAAAACACAGCATGAAAAACTTGTTTCACAGAGAAAAACATCTAAATTATTTTCCCAACAGATTTATATCTATTCTTATTTTTATGACAATGACATCAGCTCCCCAATATCCCTACCACATCCCTACTAAACAAAAGATGGCACATGCTGTGCCTGCAGCTATTTGTGCACTGCAAGGATAGCTAGAAATAATACAGTGACGGGATGATTAGCTGCTACAGACAGAATGTGTGATGCTCAGGTCCTGTCCTGCCTGTCCTTCCCTCAAGGGAACAGCAACGCTGCTCCCACATTCAACCCATTAAGCAGTTTCCCCACAAATCAGGTACAAACATAACAACCTTTGAGACTTCTCCCTTACTCTCACCTTCACTACATACTGGCAAACCAATTCAGGAGGGACTGGAAAATAGAAGCAGGCAGCCCTGTTAAACCACATTTAGAAAGGAAAACAGGCCAAGAGCAACCTAAGCAAGCAGTGAAAACGCAGATGAAGAACTCATTTTATATAAAAGTAGTAAAACAGTCATTATGAATTGTAGGACAATACACACTGGTGGGCTGTAATAGCTATGCAGATTCTGTTCTGCCACTCTGCCAAGATGGTGTTGATTGACTGAGCTGGGTACAGCACTGTGCATGAGAACTAGTTACAAAATTGTTCTTCACACTATGCTTGCCATATGTGCAGGCCTTTTGCTTAAATAAGCTATATGAGGTGTCAGTACAATTTTAGCACACTTGAAAACAGAATGCAAATTCAATGCCTACGACTGCATCCATATGACCATATGGTCATAACCACAGACTATATAGGGAGTAAATGCAATAGGTAGTCCAAAATTTTTCCCAGCACTCTAACATTAATTTTAAAAATTAACTTAATAATTTCTCCCTTGAATTTTAATCAGTCAGTATCTTTTTCATGAAATGGTACATGCATAACATAATAAATCAATACAATATCCTAAGTAACAGGGAAAAAAAGATCTAAAAACTAAGTACAGATCTAAGTGTTGCTCAAAGAAAATCTAATAAATCACAAAAGTTTAAAAAAAAAAAAATCTACTTTTTCACTTTAGAACCCTTCATGATTCTTCTTAAGTCATCTAATTCATTTTTCCCTATCATCAACTTTAGGTGAATTTTATTCTTTCATAAACATTTGAAGCAAAATAAGTTATTTCAAATAATGTAAGATGATTTTGTAGGACAACATTCTCATTTTATTATTCAATGTACCAGGTAAGAAAGAGGTCTCAATTAGTACCAGAAAAGTTTTTCACTTGAATAGTTTTCAAATGATTGTCTTTATTTAAGGCAATGTCAATGTCAAGTGCACAGTCGCTTGTGAATGCAGCTTTACCTGGTGTGAATTCTTCAATAATAAACATGTATTACTTTTTGTTCATTTTCTTTTCTAGTAGTAACAGATTTATATATATATATATA